>JANHFJ010002141.1:65535-83338 GCA_032468195.1 Cerberus rynchops
GTCTTGGCTGGGTTGAGCTGGAGTCTGTTATACCCCATCCAATTCCGTACGGCCTCCAGACATCGGCCCATCACTTCATATCAAAATTTCAAGGCTAAACAAACATTATAATAACCAAGATATATTTTACACTAGAAACAAAAATACAATATAAGATATCTGTCAACATTAAAATCAAGTTAGTGACAAATAAAAGCTAATCTTCAAGCCAAACAATGTATGTCCTAGAATGCCTTCAAAGACAGAGAAAATGGGTCTTTTGACAGTTTTTGACCAAATTATAAAGTGTTACTTCACTATTCTCTTAACTGTCCTTGAAAAAAGATAAAACTGTTCTTAGCTTATGTTAATGTTCTGAGAATAACCTGATTCCTTCTGAAAAAAACTTGAAGGTCTGAATTTATCTGACTAAAGAAAACACTCCATCTTTCAGTCTCTGAAACCTATTCAGTAAGAAAGAATGATGCTGTTCTATAGGATTAAATAAAAGACAATAAAAAAGTAACAGGAGCCAAACCTCAAAATGTAGGAGAAGCCCAACTTGTTTAAAATGTCTATATGATTACCAATTCAGTACCAACTCACATTTCGATTGTTTGCTTCAAAGCTGGAGATCGTATGTACAGGTAAAGTAATTGTTGGGGATCAAACATATGTCAAGACCAGTTTAAAAATATTGGTAGAATCTTTCAGCATTGATCAGCTTATGTATAGCTCTACCCAACAATGCATTTTATAGTTGGAAAAGTTAGAATTGGGCTGTTGTAAAATTTCCTTGTCTAGATATCACATAGTCCTCAAAGTTAATTTCTGAGACTATTGAGAAAATATTATTTCTACATTCTTAGTTTAACTTAGCTTGAAAAGACTTCAGTTATTTTCAGTTTGCCTTCAAAGAAAAAAAACCTACAGGCATGTTTAAGGATTCTTATTATTGTATGTCTCTTTTTCTTCAAATTACTCTTGTAGTTCTTCACATTTCTAATTAGGGTCACTAATTTAGCATTATCTACACAGGTATTTCTTTCAGATGGGATACCTATTTTAATTTCAACTCAGCCAAATAACTTGCATGTTTTTTCCTTTGTTGTCTAAGAGCTCTACCTTTTAGTAAGATCTTGTTAGGTGTTAAATCTAGCTGTTTCTTTTGTGCTGTTGGTAATCTCTCCATTGTCTAAGCTGGTTAAACTTCTGGAAAGGTCTTAGGGAGTGTTATAATAACTTTTGCACTATCAGTATTGATTCTGATAACGCCAATCAAAAGTGTACAAAAACAAAGGCTCAAGAGCTGGAGTATTATTATAGGTACTTGACTTCAGCAAAAGCTATTATCTGTTGTGAAAGTGCAAGATCGTTATTTAACAGTAGCTCTCAAAAATCGAAGCATGTTATATGCTCACTTTTCTTCCTATTGAAGTTGATTCTTTTGTCAGTGTTCATTGAAAAGCCATTTAGTTGTTCCTTTCTGGCTACATATCAATATTTGATTTTTTTTTTAAAAAGAGATCCCTACTTTTCTCACAAGTTTTATTCTGTGACTCTCAGGAAATGCATCTTTTCTCCACCACTTCATTTAATGCCACCTCCCAAAGTTCTTGGTTTTGTTTACTCAGGAAAAACCTGCCATACAGAGTTTAGTACATATCCTGATTTATGCCTTCGTTGCCTCCTAATCTCCCCTTGCTGGTTTTAGATTTTTCCTTCTTTTTTTAAAAAATAGATAATATTAATACATTTGAAGTGATATTTTCATTTTCAAAATATAAACCAAACCCAACTAATATGTTTAGTTCCAATGAATTCATTGCAATTGAAATTAAAAATCCATAACTAGGGGTACCTTAGGCTAATATAAGATGCAATTTTCAGGGAGCCTTTATAATCATATTGTTATGTGAAAACATCCTGCAAGCAATTAAATTCAGAAGGATTAGATAGTGGCATTTCCATATAAAAGGTTGTGGCCAGTGAATATTGGACAAGCATTTCTAGAGAAGCCATGATGCATTATGAGATAGGTGGACTATTGACCTATTACAAGACAAAAATGTTCAAGCAATAACTTTCCAGAAAACAGGAACTTAACTTAATATTCATTTTATATAAAGCATCTTTATCCCATTCTTCAGATAAAATGGCATGTCAAACACGTGGCCTGGGGACCGCATGTGGCCCATTGCAAGTGCACCTGTGGCCCACACAGACTATGGTTTACACACCACCTTGGATCCTTCTTGAGCAGAAAGGTGGGGTAAAATATTTTAAATCAATAAATAAAATTACGTACGTAAACAGGCGAACCCTACACATTGTCCTGAGTTCACTGTTGAAAAGGCAGTCTAGACATGTAACAAATAAGCAAAAAAGCTCCCTGAGCAAGTTGCAAGACAAATGCCTTTCCCCTGGAGCGACAGCAACTCCTCCTTAGCCTGGTCAGAGGAGCCGGTCAGGCGACGCCGGCACTTGTAACCCGACCTGCGCCGCCACCACCAGCATGTGTTTTCTGCTTGTCCCGCCATCCCAAGAGCTGCCAAGGGTGAGCCCAGCCACTGTGACCCAATTGAAGAGAGTGTGGCCCTCATAACTCAAATGTGACAATATGGCTCTCGGGGGACTCTGAGTTTGACATGCCTGGTATAGCAGATATAGCAGTAAAAATGTCACTCTTATAAAATAAAGCTACTTTAATAGCCCCTCATCAAATATTTTTCTAATCTTAATAGTTTTGGGCATCCACTGTGAAAAAAAGAGATGTCAATATCATAAATAGTGTTGCATATACATTTGGCATACTGAGTATGGCTCTAGGTGCTACACCTCAAAAATGATATAGTAGAACTATTGAAAGTTCAGAGCAGGAAAGTTAACATGATGAAGCAGCCTCCTTATAAGGAAAGATTGAAAATAAATGAAATTGAATCCTGGAATAATTGAGACTGACAAAGCAAAGAATCTTGGAAACAACATGTAATTAAAATTTGAAATTCACTACCAAGGTATCTATTGCTGGCTACCAGCTTGTAGTTTCAAAAAAGGGTTAGATGAAAGTCATGGAGATCAATGGCTATTAGCCTTGATGGCACTCTAATGGCCTCTGAAGGCCATCTGCTGTAGGACTAATGGACATCTTTGGCCATTTTGAAATCTGAATGTAGAATTAGATGGACCAGGGGTCTGATCCAGCAAGACCCTGCTTATATTCTTATAACAAAACAAAAAGAAATTAAAGAAGGAAAGGAAAACCAGAAATTTAGTAACTTGTTACTTATGAACAACGGTGGCACAGTGATTAGAATGAAATACTGCGGGCTACTTCTGCTGACTGCTGGCTGCCCACAATTTGGCAGTTCAAATCTCACCTGGCTCAAGGTTGACTCATCCTTCCATCCTTCCAAGGTAGGTAAAATGAGGACCCAAATTGTTGGGGGCAATATGCTGACTCTGTAAACCGCTTAGAGAGAGCTGTAAAGCTGTATATAAGTCTAAGTGCTGTTGCTATTGATAAGAAGGGCAAACAAGAAGAGGGTGAAGATACTGATTTATTGCTTCCAGAAGTGAGCATCAACATGAATTTAGTATCTGTGTGAAGAAGCCAAGACTGCAAACTCCAAATTGTAAGAGTAGCAAAACAACAAACATTTATGACAATTCATAAAGAATAAAACAAAGCATATGCTAACTTAAAGTACAAAGCCAGTCCTACAGGGGATGCTTTACAATTTACTGAACTGTGTCAAGCAAAAAGTGTGAAATATATTACTACCTGCCTTTATTACACATAAGCTGGGTTTGTATTCAGTGCTGTTTGCTCTTGGGTGTCAAGTATAAAGTCAGTCCCCTTGAAATCTTGGTAGTTAAGCTTGAAAAACAAATGTATGTAGACAAGACAATATAGGATGTGAGTCAATTCCCAGATGTTAGATGCAGGGGTTGCAGGAAACAATGACATTTTGATATAAGAATTTTTTCATAGGCGTGATCCCATCCTTAGATGATGAATCCAAATACCACCATACTGATGATATTTCACAGAAAGTTAATAATTTTTGCTTGTGGGCTATTTAATTATTAGAAACACTGATAAAGTGTTTCATGAAAGATGTGTAAACTGCATGGTGACTTATCTGTCTGTTAAACTTATGGACATTATGTATTATCTAGAGACAGTTCTGGATAGTGTTGGTAAAGAAGGATAGGTTGTCATTCCTATGGGTATCAATGACCCTGGAAAAAATGTATTCAGGCAGTTCTGGAAAACTGGAAAACAGATAAGGACAGTTCTGGAAAACAAAGTTTAACAAAGGCAGGCTGGGAGAAGTCAAGGCAAGCTAGTGACACAAAAGTTCAACACTAATGCTGGGATGAAAAAAAAATGGATTAGTGGGGCTCTTTTGTGCAGAAGTTTTCAAAAAATAGACTATTTGTATCACAGAAATAACAAGCTCTCAGGTTTCTGGGAGACAGAAAGATCAATATTCCAATGGCAATAAAGGAAAGGGGAATTCTAGTATACCAAGGAAGGAAAAACTGATCTGTCAAAAATAAAAATAAATAAAAGATAAATAGCTGATTGGCAGTTACAATACAAGAAGAACAGAGAAAGAAGGAACAGGATGAGCCCAGAGTCCAGCCTTTGCCTGTCAGTTGGTTTTCCTAAAAGTAAATTATGCCAGGTAGGTGGGGACAGAACAGTAGGAAGCCACCTTGAACCCTCTTCCTTGCTGTGATGAACCATCCTCCCCTCACACACAATAAACTATGTGAAAGGAGCCACATTGCTAAGGCATGCTAAGGCATACACATTTCACTGCATTTCGTACCATGTATGACTGCATGTGATGAACAAAATTTGATTTGATTTGGTCAAGATACTTCTGTGGGAGCAGTATGGTTTTTTATCCTCCCAACTGAAGGATAGAAGTAAAGTACATTAATGTAGTTGTGAGGAATAAAGGCACAAAAGTTTAATCAGAGAGGATGGGAAATTGCATAGATGTTTGGATAGCTCAGTTCAAAGATGGGAGCAATAAAGGTAATAAAATACCATTAGAAAAAGGAGGCAGAGAGCAACCTCAGAGAAAACACCTTTCTAATTAGTAAAATATTCGGGTTAAGGGGATTGAGTAAATATTAGAAAGTGAAAGGAAGAGCGTATAAATGTTAAAATATCTGAGATGTAAGATATAGTGAGCAGAATAAGTTGCAGTATTGACTGTAAAGAATTAATGAAAAGGATACCTTAAGGTTTATGTCTATTGTTTTTAGAAACGGAAGCATTAGAATACAAGGTGCATTACAACTAAGATTTGGTTGCTGGTCATACACCTTAACTTGGGATGAGTATGTAGAAAGCTGGGAATAGGAAAAGCAATGTACTTTAGTACCTTTTCCTTACTTTATGTCCTTGATTGTTTGTGAAATGACCTACTGATTTGTATCTAAGGCCTAGTTGGAGAAGGGAGGGTATCAATGTAATGACATGGCACCTGCTTCATTAGTGAATTCTGTCTAATTAAATTACCTCTAGTAATTAAAGTAGCTATTCTGCTACTAACTAATTCTGTACGTATGTAAAATTGTGTCTAATAAATAAAATGAAAAATGTCATTAGATTGTTCTTCATGTATATTATTTGACCAGCATTGATGAAGATCCATTGACAATGCACATTTTATGGGAGGAAAGGAGGTTTGGAGATATAAAATTCTCATTTGAAACTTGAAATAGGAAAAATTAAGAAGGTCTTTGTAGCCATCTGGTTTTTGGAGAGTAAAAAGATTGGTGGAATGAGTTTTAATATTTGTTTATTCTTAAACAAAGACTGCATGTCAACAAAGAAAACAGATAATAAAAATAATATTTTTCACAATATACTCTCATCATTCTTGCAGTTGTTCCAGAGCTAAAACTTCTCTGTGGAGCTGATGTTCTGAAGACATTTCAAACACCTAACCTCTGGAAAACAGAACATATTATAGAAATAGTAAAAAGGTTTGGATTAGTCTGTATTAGTCGTGCTGGCCATGATTCTTCCCAGTACATCACTGACTTAAAGTTTTTAAATAACTGCCATCATAATATCCATTTAGTAAAAGAGTGGATTCTAAATGAAATCAGTGCTACGAGCATAAGGAGTGCCTTGAGCAAAGGCCAAAGTGTGAAATACTTGGTACCAGACTCTGTTATTTCTTACATTAAGCAACACAATATATATGTGGAAAAGACTGAATGAAATAAATTGAAGGAAATTTGGTGTAGCCCTTTAAAGTGTCCATGCTATTTACTTCACTTAAAAAACGGTATTGATAAGATTGAGCAAGTCCAGAGACGGAAAACAAAAAAACTGCAAAGTCTGAGGGACAAAACATACCAGGAAAGATTGGACGAACTGAATATGTACAGCCTGGAAGACAGAAGGGAAAGGGGTACATGATTGAAACATTTAAAAATATTAAGGGTAGGAATAAGGTTCTTTCGGTACAGGTAGTCTTCAACTTACAACTTAAATTGAGCCCAAAATTTCTGTTGCTAAGCAAGACAGTTGTTAAATTAGTTTTGCCCCATTTTACAACCTTTCTTACCAGAATTGTTAAGTGAATCACTTCAGTTGTTAAATTAGTAACATGGTTGTCAAATGAATTTGATTTCCCCATAAACTTTGCTTGTCAGAAGTTCACAAAACACTCAAAGGGCAGACTCAGTGGACCACTGGGTCTTTACTGGGTTTACTTTCTGTGGACAGAAATGTGTGTGTGCATGCATGTATGTGAGAGACCTGTTGAAGATAATCATTTGGAAGAAATCCACTAAATGCAAAATCTGCATACAACAACACAAACATTTCTAGAGATTGCATTTAAAACTGGATTTCCTCATGCTGCATAAACAATCAAGATTCATGACAGCTGCTGTTCCTGTATTAAAGTTAATAAATAAAGCCATTTTAATTTCACCTGATTTCATGATACTACAACTTCAAAGTATCGGAGTCATGTGTACACATTGGAAACATATTTTAATGACGCTTTGACCTAATTGAAATGTGGTAAAGTTGTTTAAGAATTCGTTAGTACAAAAAGTATTTTTGCTTTTTTGGGGATGAAATCTGTTTCAACGTTTTTAGTTAACATTTCAGTGTAAATTTTTTTATACATCTTGAATTATTTATCTAAACCTTTCATTATACCAAGTGCCATAATGTTCTTAATGCATCTATTTTAGTATTAAATTGTCAGCCACTGTCATGTTAGAGTAGAAGAAACAATTCTGCTTGTCAACACTGGATTTGTAAGGTTTACCTGATTACATTTATGCCGCTGCATCATTCACATTTTCTAAACATTAAAGAAAAAAGCTACATAGTTTTCGTTAATTACTCTGTATTATCTATGGGCATTTCACTAGTTCTTCAAATAAATTCAAAGAAAAGTAGTTTATTTTCAGATATGTAAGTATTTTAACCATGAATACAAAGGTCAGAAGACATTTGTGCTTATTTTTTAGTACAGTCTAAAACAAAAAATGCTGCTCCATCTTATAGGCCTTCAGAAAGGTATTCAAGTAAAATGATGCTTGAAACTTGAATATATGCTTCAACAGTGACAGTTGGACTCCTCAGATCCAATCAAAGATGTTGATTAACTGAAGGGCATATTTCCTTTTAATAGTGGAGTCAGCAAGGTATGGAGAAATTTGTCCATTCCTTGATTCTGACTGGTAGCAGCACAAACATTGTATTATGTAAGCAGGAACTGGCTTTTCTTTTCAAACAGCAAACATACTTTTTATTGCTTTTTTCCTGCTCTTTTCCTTTTGACTTAACAATAGAAAACCATTTACAGAAACATTTTCAACCCATGATTAGGAGGAGACAATATCAATCAAAATTCTGAAAAATACTTATTTTGCTATACTCCGCAGTCTTCTGATGATAGAATATAATTCAGATTTAAAGAAATGTTAGTTTCTATACAATTTTATAAAAAAATATTCTGTGTGTAGTTGTTTCTGATAAAACTTTCCTCTAAAAACTAATTTCAATGCACTTTCTTAAAATAGCTAGTCTAAGCTTTGCCATTCTCAAATAACATTCCTTTTTTTTTTTTTGAGGGTAAACAGAAAAAGTAAGAAAGTAAGTCAACATCTGATAAAGGGAGATTACCTTTTCTAAGCAACTTTCCGATACCCCATAGCTACAATATAGGACTTTGGTATTGAGACCTAGATTCAGATTCTACATCTTTTAAGTTAATGGGTACATGTTATTCTGTTATTTCAAGGTTGTTTTACAATCATTTTATTTAAGAAGTCATCTCAACTCATGGTGTGGGTTAAAAGTATTAAAACCTAATAATTCATTTAAATAAAAGGAATCAGAAATTCAATAAACTGTTTTGATAACCAAATCCAATTTTGAAGACTGGAATGAATACATGAAATTTACATGATTTACCTTGGTACAATTTAGTAGAACTCAGATTATAATATTTTTCAAAGATCTCTTTATTTAGAGGCATAACAAGAAATATTCCAAATTAACTAATCCAATTAATTTAATCTTGAATTCTTATTACACTGAAAAGTATTTGTTCTACAATAGGATTGTTAAAATTTCCCTGCTGTATTTCTAAATGATGAGAAGTCTTTACAGTCTAATGTGATTCCCTTCAAGCAACAGCATATTGTTGAATAACGCAGTACAACATGTATTTTTTTTTTTCTTCACTTGCTTACTTGCACAGGAGTTAATGGGTTTCTGTGAAGTACTGCTTATTCCTCAGCCTGAAAAGACTTCACATTCTCTTAGCTGAAAACGTGTTCTGATTAATAAAATGCTCACTTCTGCTAGAGATGCCTGGTGTTAGTCCAATAATACAAGGTTGAATGAGTAATGCCTGGCACATTTTCAGCCAACTATTAACTAGCTAGTTAACATCTGTCATCTTATATCACTAAGGAATTACTTCATTAAGCCTGGTTTGTTGAAAAAATTTGGTTATTCATAAAAGAATATACAATTCCTTTTTAGTGGTGTGACCTGATTTTGCAATTGGAAACCAGTTTTTAATTGCATCCTCCTTATTAAATAAAATGCCCTCTCCAAATAGCGGATAGAACTTACCATTATCAGTAAAAGCCAGCTTCTTTGTTTAGTCATTTGAAAGCAAAAATCTACAATTGTTAAAATCTCTATCCAGATAAACAGTGACCTTAACAGCTGTTCTGCATAAGGGGAGGGACATATTCCATTGAAATCAAACCACCCCACAAGCAAAAATGTTCAGCTTTGTGGAAGAACTTAAAAATAACACTTGAGTGCTAATCAGTTTAAAGGAACTAGCTTAGCTGCACTGCTACACCAGCAGATAAAGGAAACTAAGAGTTCAAACTTGCTTTTAGAAAAGGGACTGAGCTCGATGGTGCAGAATTAAAACACTAGAAAAAAAGCTTTGATTTTTAACTAAAAAACAAACAGGAGTATGCCTGCAGATTTCAGTGGTTATTGGAAAATGCTCAGTAATGAGAATTTTGAGGAGTATTTGAAAGCATTAGGTAAGATTTTTTCCCACTTTTTCCATTTATTTGAGCTTCAGGATGAATTATACGATTTCATTAGATACGCAATTTGCATGAATATTCTTAGCAGCTAGTTTCTTTATTAATATTGCTCTTCTGACTAAATAGAAATTGAAGTAATTTTGAAAGTAAAAATTAATTTAAGTACATAATACAAATTGCAGTATTTTTTATTTATCCCTAATTTAAACCGTAAATTTCAACACAAGAATAAGAAATTGGGGACTGAAAAATCTTAGTCAGCAAAGAGCCAGTTTTCATTGACTTCCTGTAGAAATTGTCTGGATTTTTTTCAGATTAAATCTGGTAATCTTATTTTTAAAAGAAACATGAATATTAACCTATATTGAATTTTAGATTTAAACAGCAGCACAGTTTTCAGTGTTTCTTCAAATTTTGGATCATTAATTTTATAAAATATTCTAGCCTCTCTTTTTTTCTTCCAGATATAAATATTGCAGTGAGAAAAATAGCCATTAGGCTCAAACCTGACAAAGAGATTATTCAGGATGGAAACCATATGATCATTAAAACCCTAAGCAGTTTTAAAAACTACATCATGGATTTTGAAATAGGGACAGAATTTGAAGAGGATTTAACAGGGCTGGATGGCCGCAAATGTATGGTAAGATTTAGAATGTTGCTCCTGTAGGACTAAATTATTAGGTTAAAAATCCTGCTTCAGTATTGTCACTGGTTTTGTGGCATGATTTTTCTGATAATCCTGCTTTAGTATTCAACAACATTTTAGCCAAAAAAAATCAATCCAAAATGTATTTTATAAACAGCTGAAATTTACCATTGTTTTATATATATAAAACATTCAACGGTAAGCCATATTAAATGCAGTGGGCCTCACTTTCAGGTAAATGGGTACAAAGTATATCTTTTCATTAACAAGAATATATTTCATTAACAAGAATATATTTCTGCATTGAAAACTTGATGGCATTAAGATTTTCCATGTAATGCTGAACAGCATTGTAAAAAAAATCTTTGATTTCTTATTTAAATTGGTAAAATTTACAAAAGTGGTTTTTAGGCACATTTTGGTCATTTATATAAAGCAATACTTGGGTATCTAGTGTCTGACTATTCTATATATATACTTCCGCATGGAAATCTTGATGTCATTAAGATTATATACATATACAATGTGAACTGCATTATAAAAATAGACTTGATTTCTCAAATATGTCAAATAAATTTACAAAAATAGTTTCTAGTTATATTTTGGTAATTATACAAAAAAAGTCCTTCACTTTTCAGGTATATTTATTAATTTGAATGGGATTTCTGATAGAATAAAGTCCTACTTGTCATAAATTGAGTTGACAACAATAGGTACTTTTCCTTTTCTTTTTACCTTTTACTAATCATGCTAAATCAAGAATGAATTGCACATTTTCTTGAAAAGATACTTATATCAGAAACAACATGCTTACTAGAAGTCAGCATTTAGGTCTTCTTCCTTTTGACAGACAAACAGTATTATGACTTTTTTAAGCATATTAATTAGCGGCACAAGCTTGTTAAATCTGAGCCTAAAATATGCTACTCTGTTAGCCTCAGACAAATACAAATCAAGGGATTCCCAGCTGCAAAAGGCTATTTAGATGGGTAAAAGATTTATAAATGAAAAAGAAAACATTCTGATTGAGCACTGCATTATTCTAGATAGAGAAGATACATAGCCATGGGAAGAGAATAGGATTCTTGAAAACTTGGTAAGGAAAGTTTTCTTCCTGTCTATAAAGTGCAGCAGATGTATTTTAAATATGCATAAACAAAAATGCAATTTGTTTATTGTTACTAATACACCCATCAGGTAAATCATTAAATATTCTAAATAAATTAAATGACAGTGTGCTTAAAAATTGATCCCTGCCTGTGCTCACACCAACTAAGCACTATAATCTGGCACTTTATCCTTCTCAAGGCTGCACAGTAAGCATTCTACATTGTAAAAGCACCTGAACTATCAGAATACTGAAAAGCAATTTATGCAAAGAATAAAGAGCAAAGGAAAATGCCATCTACTGAAATGGTTGATTTGAAACTCTTCCATGAAGTACATAGCCTTGCATACAATTTTATATCATGCAGTTGTCTTATAATTAATTATTTCCTTCACTATTAAATGAGCTTTCTGTACCCCCATCTTTCTGAGTATTGATTCTTATCAAGGTGACTGCAGCTTAGTTCTTCCATTGGTTCCTTACTGACTCAAAATAAAAATAATTTTCAAATTTAAAATTGTATTCTATGAGGTAAAAAAAGGCCCTCTTGTCCTAAGTTTGGAAAATTCAGTAAGCATCTATGCTGCTGATGGTAACATATGTACAATGTATATGTTTTGTATTTTCTTCTCTTTTTGTGTAATTTGCAACTATTGGGCAAATTACTGAAACAACCAAATCTATTCAGAAATACAATATCTGGCAGTTTTTCACTCTACTTATAAATTAGTAATTTTTAAGAGCGCTATAATGTTGGTCAAGATGGAAAAGGTGTTATGGAAGATTTTCCTTTTATTAGATCCCTACAATCTTGGGACAAGCAAAAGATAAACATTTAAGCAATCCAATTTATGCAAGCAGCCACATTACAAGCAATGGAATAATACAGTGCTTGATACTCTCCCGTTTTTCTTAATTTTACTTAATTTGTTATTAGAATTAAAATGCCTGCATTCTGAATCACATACTCCAATCTTTCTGATAAAACTGATATCTTCTCACATCCTATATAAACTTGTTATGTTGGCAGTATAACATTCTACTTTTTGATCTTTAATTAACACAATTTACGTACACTATTCAGCAGAACTGAAGAAACAGATCCGTAATGAGTTTCCCAGATGTAGATGGTTGGCAACTATATGACTGTAAATGAGCTCTCAAGCTGATCCAACGAAGTTCTTACATTTTTGTAATATTTCCCTCAGTGTGTGTTCTGCTTTCTTCTGGAAAGTTCTAATTCGGATTTAGAAGCCAAACTTAAGATTTGCTAGCCCCCAAAATTGCTTTGCATATGTCATAATGTGCCTCATAATTAAATTTCATGCAGTAAAAATTATCTATTTAAAGAGAAAACATAACTGATAAGAATTAGCTATACTATCTTGAATTCAGCTGCATTCAAATAGCATTACCAAGAAGAAAATCATAGGCCACCAATAGTGACAGGGCAAGCTATGATATATAATTAGCTAGCAAAGCCTACATTCATTATCACTAATCATGTTACTTAGGTAATTAAACATCTGCAAGCAAATCACAAATGTCAGAGAAAACCAAGGCTTCCACAAATAGTACTATTTTGGATGGTTGCTCCATTTTTAAGAAATTCCTTTTCTACTGTAGAAATCTGAACACTTTCATATATACATTGTAAACATTTTCCAGAATAGAACAGCACACAAAATCAAATAATAAAGCAAATCAGTAAAATATAATGAAATAATATACTTTCCCACATCTTGCTCTTTTGCTAAATAGATATGTTGCTGTAAACATGAGTGATGACTATATCTAGAATCTGCCTGTTGTGAATACATCACTGGTATTTTCTATAAAGTTTTAGAGGTGAAAATTGACCGTGCTGTCAGTTTCCAAAATCTTTAAATCTGCCTCGGGCCTGTATGCCTTGATTGAGGGATGTAGGAAAAATTGTGCCATAACACAAGGAAATATAAAGTAATTGTTTCCATGCCAGTTCCTCCAATCTTGCTGCAGTTCAGATAATAATCTAGTCCTACACACAAAGTACACTTGATCTTAGCCAAAAGGCCGGGAAGTAATATCTCATCCTTTTCTTGGTTTTTAACTGCCTGTAGACATGTTATTTCAGAATTTCAACTCATTGAGATTTATTTATTTTATTATTGAATACAGACTCATTTACTCATATAACATCCAAATATATATGCAATAAATGAACAACTGGCCTGGCCTGCCCATGGCAGCAGAAGAGGCATGCTGTGAACCCTGTCAGTCAAGGAATCCTGGCTGCAGGGTCCAGGTGAAGAACTTTCTCTGTGGTGGCTTCTACCCTTTGGAACATCTTACTGAAGTGAGATTGGCTCCCTTCCTTCTGATCTTCCATGGGAGCCTAAATATCTGGCTCCACAAGATGATTTGCCTAAATACAGTGGTGGAATCCAACCGATTTTGCTACAGGTTTGGTGTGTATGTGCTTTGCTGCTGCGCAGCTTCTAAAATGTATGTTTTTCCTTACTGGAGGCAGCCTGGGTAATTAGGAAGGCAGTAGAGGCATGCAAAACAGCTGTTCTGCGTGATTCAGGTGAGTAAAAAAGAAAAAAGGGGGATATAGGACAGGACAGGAAAGGACAGGGCAGGGCTAAACTTCATCACCAATTCACTAGAACCAGTATGACCAGGCAGAATAGCACCACTGCCCTAATGGGAGCATCATACTGGAAGTGGCTGTTGAATTATGCAATCTTACCTTCCCCCACCCCACCTGTGCATCCTATTCCTTCCCTACCCTTCTTTTAACTATAATTTTATCTTGATTGGGATTGCTATTTGTATTGTTTTAGACATATTTATTTGTTAGAAGATTAAGATTTTAATGCTGTAAGCCACCCAGACTCATAAATAAATAAAATTGACTCAACTGTGCTTACTAGGTTATAAATTAATATAAAGACAGGAAATATTTTTGAGCTATATTATTTGAGATAAGTCGTGTAAATGCAAAGATTGTTGGTTTTTTTAGATTGTAAGAACTTCAGTTGATTTTGGAGTAAAAACTGAAGACAAAAGGAGAATCAAAACACTGATAATCTTGTATTGAAGCAAATACTGTCCATCAGTGCCTAAAAGAATTAACACTGAAATGAATTCTCATATTTAGAGACAGTAATTGATAGTTTATGTTCAGTTCCTCAACAGGATTTTTAATTTTATAGTAGAGATGTTTATTTCATATAGCCAGTTCAATGATTATTGGATCAAATCTCTGTATTAAATTGACTTTCCAAATAAACTGAATTTATTTAACAATTTGATGGCCTGCTGCATAGGCATCAATCCTTTTTTTTCCTTTATCAAATTAGGAAGCAAATGCCCTCAGTTTTTCAATCAGATTTGATTTTCACATAGCTACTTGATTTAGTTTCATTTTCTACTTTTAGGATATCAGGAATAATTTTTTAGACTGGTCAGTACAATAGGGCTCATTGCTATGTTTATTAGAAAATTTGTACCTTAATAAGGAACCTTTTATAGGTTTGCAAATTGGCATCTCTAGTGGGATATTCTTCAATTTCTGCTATTTAATGTTGTTACAAGAATGCAGGATAAAATAATGGAGACTCAAGTCAAATTCATCCCAGTTAGCAGTGACATATACAGAATACATGAATTTTTGCTGATATTGTACTTGCCTTAGAGAATCTAATTTTTATTCTAGAAATGAAGAATAATTCCTCTATCTCTTCCCCACCAAATGTAGGGCTCTTGTGATGCAGCAAATATAATGTGATACACTATAAATGCTGTATCAAGGTTTTCTTGGAGACAACATTGTTTCCAGTAACTGTGAAACTCTAAAGTTGCTGCAAATGAAAAGCTCATAATGATTTGGATTGGATGAGCAGACATCCATTGTGGAAAACCAATTAGGAGGCATTCTTATGGGCCACTCCTTGATTAACAATGTATAGGATTGTCATCGTTTGCTGAAGTGTCAGAAACCTTGTATATTATTTTAGTACAACAAATGGTTGAATGCCTCTAGAAGACACTTGAAGATTGATACTGAGGAAAGAAATATACTCAGTGCGGCTCATACAAATATTTTCTTCTGATAGGGTGGGATAGGAGGTTGACTAGAAGTTTTTCTTTGCTTATCTTCTTTGACTCCAGCAGAAATGTTGATCCTGATTTTAGTTCAAAAAGAGCTATAGTGATATCTCAGCTTCTTTTCTCTGTTCTGGACTTTTGGACCTGCAAACAGGCAGGTAACAATGCCAAGATCTACTTCCATCACCTCCAAGCAATCTTATTTCTTTTGTACAATTCCAAAGCCTAATTACATAGTTTTGGGTTTCCATCACTACCATGATAGGCACTGCTGCTGGATGCTATATCAGTAAGCTCTTCACAGGATTATACTTAGAAACATACAAATTATATCTCCATTTTCATATTGTACACTCCCTTGTGTGTTAACCATGGTTGTTGGCTAAATTATACTTAATTTAGTTTGTCTAATACTAAGTATCAACTCTTCAAAGTAGACCATATTAAGAAATGATTCCGTAGGAAGATTGGGACTATAATGAGATTGGCTATAATAATAGAATCTTGCAAATTTGATTGTGATTCTCCTCCCCTTTCTTCTATAACGCATTACACCAGGTAAGAGATACCTGCTGGCTCTACTTTTAATAGTCTCTCCCTTCCCAGGTGTTAAGGAATTTTTTCTTTGCATAATGGTTTATTCAAGCTGACTCCTGATTCTTTATACCAAGCCAACTCTAAAACTTAACTATCATAGGCATAGATTCAGCCCTGTTATTGTTCCTCTGAAGAAAAAGTTCTCTGCCATAATAATGGGGAATCTCACACTCACAGCAGCTCTAGAGCAGCTTGAAGTTGCTCTGGCAAACACCTCTAATTGGCAATCTCCTTTGCAAATAAGTTTTAGTGTGATTGAGATGAACCAGCTCATGATTCCAAACATTGTTTAGGCACATAGTTTCTAGAAGGTGTGGTAGGAATGAGAAAAAGTGCTGTGGCAGGTGATTCCAAGAACTACTGTATTTATCATGACTCTGTAACTGTTGTTTAAGAGTTAATGTAGCAAGGAACCTTTTTTTGGTATGATTCAAATTTTTGTAACTAATAACCAAACAGACAAGCATATCATCTAGTAATTTTAGCATATTCTAGAACACATTCTAGCACAAATGTATGCCTCCACAAATGATAGCATTCTGCAAAAATATTGTACCAGTCTGCCCTGAACTAAGGCTTGCGTAGTTGATTACAGAACTATTGAAACATGTTAATATAACATTTATTGGCTCAGTTATGATATGCTATTTTGGGTAAAGTTATTAAATAACTTTAAGTGAAAGGAAGAGAAGCAAACCACCAATGTATGTTTGGTCAGTACAAAGTAAAACTTATTAAAGATAAGTGGTTATTGAAGTTTTTTTTCATTTAGTTGCATTTTAGTCGGAAGCGAAATACTTTAGTGGTCCTGCAGATCATTTTAATACTTGGTCAATAGATAGAATATCAATAAAATATGGAATGCTTTATAAATGTTCCAAGTATTTTTCATATAGACCATAAGGTCAGATACATTGTTTACTGATAAAACAATTACTTTGGCAATTATCTCTGTAAGCTGCAAAGATCAATATTCTTGACCTTATGTCAATATATCTACACTTCTTGGCTCTAGCACAATACACAGAGGATACACAAAAATTTGACTAACAGCTTTGTTTTGTTATTTTCTAATTGCCACCATTTAATAAATCTACAATGAAAGCAATATCATAACTAGTGTAATTTGCATTTATTGTAGATTCTAATTTGCCTGGAGCTCATAGTCTCAAGCATACATAAGCCAGTGACATTTGTTTAATAGCAGGAACCCTAATGAAGCTGTATTATCTTTACAGAAACAGCATTTAGAGAGGATTTAGAATAGTTTTCTCAAATTGCTGTCCTCAAGATAGTCTGAGACTGTGATCCCAAGAATTTACACTTTGGGAATTCTGGATATTGTAGTCTGGTGTGTGTGTGTGTGTGTGTGTGTGTGTGTGTGTGTGTGTGTGTGTGTGTGTGCGCGCGTGCAGATCTAGGTGTGTTCAGGTCTTTTCCCGTGTAAGTCTGAGAGTATCTTCGCAATGTTTCAGCGAGGTTCCACTCACCATCTTCAGGCTGGTGCCTTCTGCTTTGTGCCAGGGCAAACACTGTGTGACTGGAGCTGGTGGGGTGTGTGTGTGTGTGCTGGGCTGGTTGGCTACACTGCTGCCTATTTATTTATTTATTTATTTGATTTCTATACCGCCTCCCTCCCGAAGGACTCGAGGTGGTGTACAGCCTTTAAAAACACAGCTATAACAATCTAAAAACAAAATTAAAATTTAAATAAATGTGGTGTCTTTTCCATTAGCCTCCTGTGTTGTAACAGCTTGGGTAATGGGTTGTGTGATGACCTTGTGAGTTTTATTGCTGTG
>JANHFJ010002141.1:97722-108081 GCA_032468195.1 Cerberus rynchops
TTTAAGTGAGTTTTGCCCCATTTTACAACCTTTCTTGCCACAGTTGTTAAGTGAATCACTGCTGTTGTTAAGTTTGTAACCTGGTTGTTATGTGAATCTGGCTTACCCGTTGACTTTGCTTGTCAAAAGGTCTCAAAAGTTGATTACATCACCTTGAGACATGGTCATAAATATGAACCAGTTGCCAAGCATCTGAATTTTGATGCTGCAAAGGCTGTAAGTGTGAAAAATGATCATAAGTTGCATTTTTAGTGCCATTGTAACTTTGAACAGTCACTAAATGAACTGTTGCAAGTCAAGGACTGCCTGTACTTTTTCATCTATCTGTCCAATAAGAGCATGCAAAAAGTCTACTTTGACTGAATCCTAGAATAACATCCATTTCTATGTGACACAAATATGCCTTTGTTCTAAGTAGTTATGTGTATTTATTTAAAAATAAATCTGAGTGTTTGTAATGAACTTAAACTATCAGGCTATTGTTCTTTTTGTGTTAAAAATCCAAGTGATAGCATACAGATGGCATGATATCATGTAATTGATTTTATAATCAGTTGTCTGAACATTTTTAATCATGCTTGTAAGATGCATCAGTGATTAAAATAGTTCAAGCTATTGTTCAATTGTAATCAAGATTCAAAGATTTAAAGCTTCGGAAACTGGAATTCATGGAAATGACATTTTCATGCCATCATTTCCACTCCACTAGTAGTATTAAAATACCGCATCCATTTTATCAGTCCAAATGTTGTACTCCCTCTTTCCTAAAGCAGGCATTCCCAATACACTTGATTGAAAGGCAGCAAAGGAACATACAAATTTGTTCAATAAATAATAAAATAAATTTAGGTATCCTCTGTAATTTCACTGGTCAAATTTCATTCTCTCATCACAAAAGATAAACAAAAAATAAACAATGGGAGATTCTCCCATATAACAAGAATATTAGCCCAAAATCATTGAGAATTTGGGCCAATCGTCTTGTTATATGGGAGAATTTCCCATAGTTTATTTTTCATTTTCAAAGTGATGTGCATGAGGGCTTCATCTATTCTATTGCTGTCTTTATACTGTTACAATAAGAATTGCAATACACTATTACCCTTCAATTACTATTACCATGCCAATGTTTATACCATTACATATTTTATCTATTACAATTACCTATATACTTAGCTTTATACTATTACTATTATGCATCCACATTTCTTTCTTAAAACCAGGCTGCTTGCTGGGATTTATCCTTTTTTTTTTTTTGTTAACTGCCAGCATGTAAAGCTCTTGCAACTTTTTTCTGTGGTGCTTTGTCTTACTGGGCTGCTATACTCCTTTTAATCTTTTTGTACCATTCAATTCTTCTGAAGGAAAAACACATTCTTCTTTGGCTACTGCTGGGCTGTCCAACATTGGCAACTTGAAGATATGTGGACTTCAATTCCCAAAATGCTGGTTGGGGAATTCAGGAGGTTGAAATTCACACGTCTTAAAGTCACCAAGGTTGGCGACCCCTAGGTTAGTGTAGGGGTAATTTGCTGGTGGCTTTAGAACTGTAAAACACACATTACCTCCCACATTAGCTTTATTGGCATTTCTGCTGTGCTCATGCTGGAGAGAAGGCAGGAAAAGGAGGCAGCGCAGGTGCCTTCAATTTAGCTAAACAGTTTGCTCTTCTGCAATCATATTTCATTGAAAAGTAAATGTATGTTAATCTTATGCTAATTAATTGACACTGTGTTAATGTACTGGATACAGTTTGTAATTTAGCACTAATTAGAAGCCTTTAGCTAAAACATCGGCAGGAGTGAAGTTCACTTGGACCATGAAGTCCCAAGCTGATTGATATTTACTTTGCAGTAGTTCCAAAGAGATTATTCCTAAGGAACAGCTGAAGCTAACTACAGTATTATCACTGATCCCAAAAGAATGTTGGCTATAGATCATGGCTAACATTGAAAGTGACCCTTGGTACTAAGACAAATGGAATACCTAAGTATTCACTAATTTTTTTCTTTAAGGATTGTTTTCAAGAGTTATTTGTTTGTTTGTTTTTCTAAAAGCTGTTTTTAAGATAATTCAAACAACGACTCAGTCACTGAGAATATTGGCTATTTGCACTGAAATCTTCTTATTCCAACTCTGTGACTCCTGTTTGCTTTTTTGGATCACTAACATCATCTGAGCCTCTAAAAGAAACAATACAAGATGCCTCTATAAGCAGCCGGAATAGATTTAAGTTTTATTAAGATTTACTAAATTTAATCATGAGCCTCATACTTGCTTGAAAGTTTGTAGCACATGAAAAAAACACAAAGAAAAGGCAGGTCAGGTCTAGAGAGATAATAACAGCAGTTGTATTAAGAAAAGAAAAAAATAGGCAGAAGGAAGATGGAACATGAAAAACTGAAAACAGCAAACTCTGAAAACAGAAACGATAGGAAAATACTGACAACTGATCACGTCCAAACAGATCTGTGCAGTTATGTCTTCGTGAAAGAAGGGAGAATACCTTCTGGCTAATCTTGTGAACTTCTATTCATATGAGACAACATTTCATCTTCACGAAATGCCAGTGCCAAACAAACTATCTGTGAGCATGATCATACACCTCCTCCTGTTATTTAAGAAAACCTTATAACTCCTAATTGTGCAGCTCAACCAACATAGCTACACTAGTTTGTGTTCTTTTGCATGGTTTTTAGCAGTCCAACCTCTAGCCAAACTAACTACTAAGCTGGTGGTGGACAATACTACTTTGTTCTAACAAGCATGAGACTGCTGACTAAAGTAATGATTTCATGCTGATTATCATATTTATCTGAGACTCATCAAATTTACCAAAGTTTACACAGTACTCTATAAAAATCCCTTGTGTGTTCTTATATTTGATAAACAAATGAGAGAAAGTAATCTAGTGTATCTTACTGTGTATTCCATAATTTATTTCTCAACATGTAATGATAGATTACAGCCTTTATTTGCATCAAGTACTCAACAGCTCCATTTTCTATATTCAGTAATATGAAGATGTTGATCTGACTCATTCAAAAATATTCATTTATAATAACTCTTAGCTTCATTTATTTGATGTATAGCTTCCATGTGTTTAGCTGTATTGAGTTTAACAATAGCATTGCTACTTAGTCTCAAGGCACTGCAAGAAATTAGATCTCTTTTATCTGTTGTGTAGAGTCAGTGTGGTGTAGTAGTGCAGGTATCAGTCTGCTAATTGTCAATCCTATGTTTCTGTGAAAAGGTCTTAAGTAGTTAAATTAATAACTAGCTAAGTAAAACAAATTGTTGGGAATTGTGTTACCACTATAATTAGATCCAAATATTTTTTTACCTTGGGGACATTTGACACAGGTCAAGACTAGCATTATAGTAAATAAAGGGAGGGGAAATTTGTTTAAATGAGAAGCACTTAAGCCTTGATGAAAAAGAGGTAAGACTATGTGTGTGTGCATGAGAGAGGGGGGGTTTAATATATGAACTGCTTTAGGTGTGAGAGGTTTTATGTTTCATAAGTTGCTTTAAATATATGACATTTAAAAAAGAAAAATCCAATATTTGAGCATAAACTGTTTAGACAGCTGAAGACCCTAATATCTGGCTTTTTAATGTTATAAAAATAAATTAATGCAGCAATTACCAATTGGCTATATGTTCCACTTTATGAAATGTATCTTTATCCAAAAGAAATGATATGTGAGTGATAAATAAGATATAAAGAACATTTCAACCTGTTGAATGAAGGGAGAAAAAGCAACATTTGAGCCTTTTGACTTTTATAGAAGCTGAAAGAACCAAATGATTATTAGTCATTAGTTAATTGTACTTGAACATTTGTCCTAAAGATTTTTCTTCTCCAATTAGCTTCCATATTTAAATTAAACGAAATTTGCAGGTAGTACTCAACTTACAATACAGTTCATTTAGTGAGCATTCAAAGTTACAACAGCACTGAGAAAAGTGACTTATGACCATTTTTCACAATTATAGCCATTACAGCATTCCCATGGTCACATGATCAAAATTTCAATAGTTGGCAACTGACTCAACTGACAGTTCAGTGTCCTGAGGTCACATGGTTCTTTTTTGTGACCTTCTGACAAGCAAAGTCAAGGAGGAAGCCAGATTCACTCAATAACCAGTTACTAACTAACAACCACAGTGATTCATTAAACAATTGTGACAAGAATGGTAGTAAAATGGGGCCAAAGTCACTTAACAAATGTTTCATTTAGCAGCAGAAACATTGGACTCAGTTATCGTTGTCAGCTGAGGACTAGCTATACAAAAATACCTGTGTTCGTGAACAATTTAGAATTACTGAGGTAAGACTTACCTAAGACTTAGGTAAGCTAAGTTGATATAAGATTAAACATGAGTTTAAACTTTAGGCCAG
This sequence comes from Cerberus rynchops, assembly GCA_032468195.1. Lineage (NCBI taxonomy): Eukaryota > Metazoa > Chordata > Lepidosauria > Squamata > Homalopsidae > Cerberus > Cerberus rynchops. Next base: position 102,128 of record JANHFJ010002141.1, read on the forward strand.
CTTTTCCCATCAGCTACTCAAGTGAATTTAGCTAAAATTCTCACTATCTTTAGTTGGTTTGGAGTTTCTTGATTGGAGAACTATACTATCTCCCATTTAGAATGCACAATGTTAGGACAGAAATATGTAAAATACCAACAGGATATTGAATGTGTTGAGTTTTATTACAGAAGGATTTCTGACTGGAGGAGAAAGACATTATGGAAAGACTATACAGTGGAACCTCTGGTCACGACCATAGTTCATTTCAGAACTTCGGTCGGCACCCGATTTGGTAACCAGAAGCGAGACTGACTGAGCATGTGTGCACAAAAAAAAACCCCAGCATGGAAGGCAAAATTGGCATGGAAGGGGAAATCACCCACACTGTGTTTGATCTCCACCCAAGTTTTTGGTCATGATCAGATGCAAACAGCTTGCAAAATTTTGGGGCAGCACCCAATTTGGTCATGCTGAGAGGTGTTCATGACCAGAGATTCCACTGTATAATGTCAGGAAAATATAAATTAGGTACTGATAAGTAAAGATGGGCAAGAAAGAAGATGCTATTGTGCTGGAAAACAAAGGGTTTTGGCCAGAAAAAGAGACCAGAAACTTTATTCATTTTGAATATAATTTGTTGCACATACAGCATGATCACAGGGGACCATTTAATTGCTTGCAAATGTTACTGTTGGTTTTTTTAAAACTTAACTGTCATAATCAAAATAAAATTGTTTTGCACAGAAACTTCACAATACAATACTTTATCTTTTTTTGAACACTCTGACCTTGTTAGTAGAATTTTTTATATTGATGATATCATACTTGTTTTATTGTCAGTATCCAATAGCAGGATCTTTGGCATTGAAAGCTATCAAGTCACCTCCTTGACTTGAAGTTTTCTGTCCATAAAATAAAAATAATTGCCGTAGCTCAAGTCAGACCATTGGGCCATTTTAACAGCGTATAGAAATACCAGCAATTGAAGCTGGCACTGCATTAAAAGCAAATGTTCTGTCAGTGAACTGCAGCCCTATCCAAGGCTTTGAAGGTCTATACAGTATCTTTTAGTTCCTATCAGTTTTTACTAGACTGTCTGTAACATTCAGTTATTTTGGTAAGCAGAAGCAGTAGCCAGACAGGAAGAATGGGCTATGCTGCACAAAGTTCATGAGTAGAGTTAAGGAAAACAGAAAAAAAGACATGACCTAACTTGTCCAAACTAGAAGAGAGATCAAATAGTGTCATGCCCATGTCAGGCTCAGACTCCAAGGCAGAGGAAGAACAGCTGCCAGAGATTGGGAGAATGCCTCTGTTGGCTATGGAGAAGGTAGGGGAAGGCCACAGTCAGGCTGGGCAAGGCAGGAGTGAGCAAGAGAGAGAGAGGGCTCAGATGAAAACCCAGGCCCACCCCCTCCTCATCCTAGAGCACACAGGGAAGTACATAGGAGAGAGAAACAGCTTGCGAGGGAGGAGAGGGTCCTGAGTCTCTTCACAGGGAACACCTGAGCAGAGTGTTTAAAAGGGAAGGAGTTGGGTGGAGTGTTTTGCTGGGAACAAATGCTGATAATTCTTGAATTGTGGGTCTGACATTCCTAGCTTCATTCCTATCTGATTTCTTGTCGTGTGCTTATCTGCCTTGGCTGCAATTAGTATGAATTTAATTGCAAACATTCTGCCAACCACTTCGGACTGGGTGAGAACATCAAAGAAAGCTGCTACAGAGTTGAGAAAGAATTTTTCTTCTTACTAAAGAGGAATGGGACATTGGGGGTGGAGTTGGTGCCAATAAAGGGCTTTCTACCAATTGTCTGGCTGTATTGCCTTAGTGCCATGCCCGGGTCATCACATTTTGTTCCCGGTCCTAAACCAACTTGCTCCTCTGTTTCATGGCATGACCATGGATCAACTCAGAGCAGACAGTGACCAGTTAGTCCAGCAGGTGGCTCTCCTGACTATGCAGGTTACTCAGATGTATGTAGTCTGGCCACGCTGCAAATGTCCAGTAGCGGTGCCGGACAAATTTGATGACTCACTGGCTCAATTCCCCACATTCTTTGGGCAGTGTCAATTGTATATGAGTCTCCAGCCTGACTGGGATAAGGTGGGTTTTTTGATCAGCCTGTTGTTGGGGACTGCAGCACATTGGGCGACACCCCTGCTGACTTAGCCCAACCCAGTCTTGGATAATTATTCTGAGTTTTGCCGGCAGCTATGGTCCATGTTTGAGGACCCTGTTCAGACTGAAATGGCAAACTGGCAATTGAGAGAGTTGAAGCAGGGCCAGGGCTTGCTGAAGGAGTATATTGCTGAATTCTGGGTGGTTGCCCAAGATTACAATAGAATGAGGTGGCTCTTATGGACCAGTTCCAGCAAGGTCTGTTGTCAGAGTTCCTGGATGAGCTGGCATGCATGGAATGCCCTCACACCCTCCATGAGCTCATGCACCTGTGTCTCTGCATCAATGCCAGGCTCCAGCAGTGGCGGGCACAATGACAGACAGAGGCTGCACCTGCACCCGTGAAGGTCGTTCTGCCATTGATACCATCACCTGATGAACTAATGCAACTCTGGGCTGCATGACCTTGCCTGACTCAAACCAGAAAGGATCTGCACCACCATGAAGGCCTTTGCCTGTATGGTGGCGGTCCAGGCCATATAGCAGCCAAGTGTCCTAAAGCACCCAAGGCTGAGGGAGGAGCAGTGGTGGGAAATGGGCAGGGCCCAGCCTAGAGGGTTCCATAGGTCAGGCTCAAAGGACAATAGGCCAACCATCTCCATCATAGACAACTTTTGTGAAGCACCTCGTGTTCACCGCCAGTGTATTTATGCCAGGTCAAGGAGCAGTGGAGACTCGGCATTTGCTGCACAGTGGTCCATCCCCCAGCAGCAGGTGTCACTGCCAGTTTTGGTAGAAATGATTGATGGTCGGCCTCTCCATTCAGGCCCTCTGGTTGCCATGACCTGCATATGTGTATTGGACAACACATGGAAGAGGCCATGTTTTATGTCACCACAGAGCCTCACTTCCCAGTGGTGCTGGGGCTGGAGTGGTTACAGGCTCATGATCCGTGATCATCTGGTCATCTGGCACAGTGCAGTTCCCCAGTAAGAAATGTGCCACCCATCACCTGCAGGTCTGTGCAAGGGGTGTGGCAACCCATGTGGATCTAGATTTACCTGAGGAATTGGCAGACTATGCTGATGTGTTTGGAGAAAAGGAAGCTGATCAATTGCCCCCATATTGGCCCTATGACTGCCCCATTGATTTAGTGCCTGATGCCAAATTGCCAGTGGGTCAGATTTACTCTCTGTCCAAACCTGAGTTGGAGGCATTACAGGATTTTATCACTAAGAATCTGCAGAAGTGGTTTATCTGCCTTTCTACTTCTCCATTGGCTGCACCAGTGCGCTTCGTCAAGAAGAAGTCAGAGGAACTACATTTATGCCGTGATTACCACAAGTTAAATGCAATCACAGTACAGAATCATTACCCGCTTCTCCTCATCCCTGAACTGATCAAGTGGCTTCGTCAAGCAAAGCTCTTTACCAAGCTGGATCTGAGGGGGACTTACAACTTGGTCCAAGTATGTGCCAGAGATGAATGGAAGACAGCCTTCCAGATGCATTAAGGTCATTTTGAATACACTGTGATGCCATTTGGATTGACCAACGCACCTGGTGTATTTATGCATTTTATGCATGATGTCTTCCAGGACTTATTAGACCAGTTTGTAGTAATTTACCCAGAGGACATCTTGGTCCACTCTGTCTCCACAGGAACATTGGAAACAGGTGCGGCTGGTATTGCAACACTTGCAGGATCATCATTTGTTCGCGGGGGTAGAGAGAGGCAGTTTTTCATTCCTTCTGATATATTTATCCGGGATAGAAAAATATTATTTCTACCTGGAGATAAGAAAGCTTCGTCAATCAATGGAGGTGCATCACTGCATTCTGAAAAACTCATTGTCACACAGTAATTCACTTTAGGATAAATAATATCTTGTAAGGGAAGACGAGACAACAGTTAAAAATAAGGTTTGATTTTTTATCCTGACAGTCCTCTTTTGTAAAATGAAAGGAAATGTATCATTGCAGACAGAAGATGAGTCTTGCAGGAAAAATTATTTGTCTTTCAAAATGATAGATAAATCCCCAAGTTTTTTGTTTTCTAATATAAATTGCTCCTTTCTCAAATATTGGGGGAGATGTAATTGAAAATTTAGGCTTCTATATTTGGGCTGCAACATATGGAAAGACCACTAGATGGCAATAAAGAGCATTCTGAATCTCCTTGCTGCCATCAGGTGGTTATGGAGATCTGAAAGCCTAAATCTTGTATTCTTATAGCAAATTTTGATTTTAATGGAAAAACCAGTCCACTCTAACCCTTATTATCACAATTTAACAATATCATGCATATCAGAAATTCTTTTTTTAAAAAAAATCCCACAAGAGCCCAAAGATTGTTGTCATGAAATATTCCTAATGAAGGATTTCTAGTATTTAAAGTCAATCAATTTCTCTATTTAATGTTTCCTATATCATCATTATAATGTAGATCTGCATTATTCAACCTTGGCAATTTGAACCTGAGAAGCTGAAGAAATTGTTGGACTTCAACTTGAGCATGTGTGGACTTCAACTTCAGGAGTTGAAGAAGTGGTTGGTCTTCAACTTGAGGATGGGTGGATTTCAACTTCAGGACCTGAAGAAGTGGTTGGATTTCAAATTGAGGAGTTGAAGGAATTGAAGTCTGCACATCTTCAAGTTGCTAAGGCTGAGAAACCCTAATATAGACTGATATATAAACACTGATATAAACACGGATATAGAAAAACACTAATATAAACAATAGCCCACAAACTCACAGCCATACTCCACAGGAATTATCCAGAACCAAAAACAAGATACGGAAAGATGAATATTATCTACAAAATCAACTTCAACCAATTCTACATGGGACAAATATGTCAATTAAAAACCAGGATCCACAAACACTGTCTGATAGTCAATGCCATGATCCCAGATCCTTCATATATACTCACACTGACACCAATTCAATTGGAGCAACACAAAAATCATTGGCCACGATACCCTCGCCATGCTTGTGAGTTCATCAAGTCTGGCACTCCACAAGCAATTTCATCAAAAGACACACCAACCTACAACCAGCCTACGAACCCCTCAGAATCCAAATCAACCATAAAGCGACCAGATGGCACCAACCCTCAATCAATCCATACAACCCCCCCAACCAATAGTTCACCTCCCAATAACCCTCACCTGATGTTATCTCCTTATCACAAGACCCATTGAAAGATTATCGCTGATGACTTATACCTAACCCATCACAAGACCCTCATTTGACACACCAACACCTAAAGCCCCTATAAACAGAACACTGACATCCCCTAAACTCCACTGAAGACATTACCTAGCCTGGTAACAAAACCTTCAGAAACCAGTCCACAAGCTCGGAGAATGAATCTGCACCCTCACTAATATAAACACTGGTATAAAATATGAATTTATAGATCTGTATGTAGTTCAACCGGAATCTTTTGGCATCAGCAGGGTTTGCTTCTGGAAAGACCATAATCATAGCAAGAAAATCTCTAGCAGCAGACAGGAAGCAAAATAGCTCCCTTAGAATTCAATATTCTCAAGGACTGCAGAATGTGGATTAATTGATAAGAGGGAAAGAACAAAAATCAATGGAGAGAAACAGCCAGGATAGTTGAGGTCTGTATGGGACCATTAATTAGCTATAGCACTTAGACTTATATACCACTTCACAGTGATTTACAGCCCTCTCTAAGGAGTTTACAGGGTCATCATTTTGCCTCCAACAATCTGGGTCCTCATTTTACCAACTCAAAAAGATGGAAGGCTGAGTCAATATTTTTTTTTTAATTAAAAGTTTTTAAAAAAATTTTTAACAAACATTTCTCCCCCCTACCCATCCC
>JANHFJ010002141.1:201606-212513 GCA_032468195.1 Cerberus rynchops
CCGTGCTGCTCTCTAAGCTTACTTGCTTGCTTAGAGATGTTTCATTACCCAACTAGATAACATCTTCAGTGCTACAAGTGAGTGGAGCTTGCTTTCCGTTTATATACTGTAGCTTGCCCTGTTCTGATCTTTTTGTTTCTGTCTTATTTTGTATTCCGTCTTTCTTATTGTCTCTTTTGAATGGTGTGTAAATGTAGATTATCTTGATGTGCCTGTGGTTGGCTAATTTGTCTAAGTGCTGCTAAATGTTGTATATTCATCCAAATCTGCAATACTGTGTATGCTATACATCCAAATTGTTCTGGTTTTCCTTTTTTCTCTTTCGATCTCTTTGACTATTTGCCACTGTTTTTACTTTATAGATATTATATATCTTTCATTTTTTTTTGCAACAGTCATTCACTGATGTATATTTTTTGGTTACCACAGCCTCTTTCACTTGGTTCCAACAAGCATCACTTTCACAGTTTGGCATCAGTTCATATGATTCTGGGATACTCTGTACATAATTCTCACTCTCTTTTGAACAGCTTCCATACTCTTTTTCTTTACTCCACTTATAATTACAATTTAATTTATCTTTTAATACTTTTTCAAACAAGATTATTTTTTGTTGTCCTGCAATTGTTCTGTTTTCATTCTTTTTTCTTTTGTCCTTTTGTTCCATGTCTACTCTTGAGACTGTCCCAAATGATTATCCTATTCAGAACCTCTCATCACCTTTATACCCTTCACTAACTCTTAGTCATCATAAAAAAGACACCAGGCAACTTTTAGTTTTATACAAATTCCTTTTTCATGTATACAAACAAATGGGAATGCTTGAACTACATGTTTGAAACATACTTTTTCTAAGCATACAGTCAGCAGTCAACTTGGTCATTCATTCTTTATCCACGTGACCCATGCTCTGTTCCTTATTTTTTTAATGTGATTTTATTGAATTTTTTTTTTAAAAAAAGAAGCTAAAAGCTAATCCAAACTAACATAGGGAAGAAAAAAGACAAAGAGAAATCAAAGAGAATGCAAAAAGATCAAGAGAAGAAAAATTGTTGAAGAAAAACAGAATAAAAAGAAAAAAGATACAAAAAGTGACTTCCAATATTCTTTACAATGGTAATAAATATCTTTATCATTTTAACCTTTTTCTCAAAAGTTATATCATCATATTTTTTCTATAATCGAATCTTGTCTAATCGTCAAAATTATTATAAATCATAAGATTGTTTTTTTTAATGCACAAAAGGTCTATAAGAGACACCAATAAATGTTGATAGTGTTTTTCCTATAATCAAAGCAAATAGTTTATCTCTATCATCAAGATTTGTCAGTTTCACCAACTATTATTCCATAGTAGGTAGCGTTGAATCTTTCCATCTCTGTACATATAATAATATTACCACAGTAATTGTATATTGAAATAATTTTCCTTGGCTTCTTTCTAACTGCTATTCCTTTGTCCAAAGGGGAAAAGTTCTGGCTTCAGTTGAATCTCTCAGTTCCAGTAATGCTAATTGTCCAAACCTTTCTCCCACTTTCTATATATAACTTCTGTCATGTTCAAAATCTTCCATTTTGTGTTCTAGTTTGCAGCCAGTTGCCTTACAAATCCTTCTTCCATTTCATTTTTAACCATTGCAGTCATCTTTTGCCAAATTTTTCGAACATTTTCTCCAATAAATCTGGTGAAATGCCTTTATCTATAGGTTGTTTTAGTGATCCCCTGTGTTTTCTAATTTAGCAGCTTTCCTTATGGCTGCCATGTTGAAAAAGGGAAAGTATGCTTATTTTAATGGTGAAAGTAAAAGGCAGGCTTTTTTCTATTTTGCTTTGCTTTGTCTTTAGCACATTAGTTTCAGCTCTGCATAGTTACAGACTCAGGGTTTAGTTATTACTGTCCTTATCTTTTTCTTTTATAAAATCCACCAATTGTCTACTGTTGCTGATAATAATAAATCAGCTTTCCCATGAAGGTCTGGTTTGGAAGTCTAATTTGCTATTTTTCTTATTTTCAAAGTCATTTTCTTCAGAAAGTATTTCTTCTATTTTTTAAAATCACTGTCACATTTATCTGTTTAAAACTTTCTTGGATCACAATCTTGTTAAGCATTTTGCTTAAGCATTAAAATTCTTTTTGGTAGTGTTTTTTTCTTCCTCTTCTTAATTTCAAAAAGAAGGTACTAACTGAAAATCTTTGATCTTCACTGCCATTCAGGGTATCTTTCTGTGGGTGTAAAATAATTAAATTGTAAAGAATTTAAACTCAGTTTCTGTGGTCTCCTTGCAAGGAGCAGCTCTTCCAGAGTAAAAATGAGCAATCCCAAGTATCTCTCCTTATTTTCAGACAGATTTTCATCACCTGGAAACTGGCTTTTGGACAGCGATGACACTGTAGTGTTGTCTCCATTTGCAGAAATGCTCACAGGAACACTTAATCTGCTATCATTCTTCACCTGGAAGATTCCCTTACTCTCTATTTTCTTGTTCATTTTCATTTCTTAACAGAATCCTGCACAATTATCATCAGAACTTTATTCATTCAGAATATTATATAATTATTCTCTAAATTTATCTCTGATTCTCTCATTATTACCGTTCATTGAAGTGAAATGACATTGTTGCATGGATTCCTATTTTCTATATGCCCGAAGCTACTTAGAATACATACATTTCAACACTTTCATTCACAATTAAGGTTGTACCTTCTGTTTATTGCATATATTATCAACTTCACTCCATAGGATCAAATAACTTCATTCAAATCCTTTCTATTTTTTTACTTTCATAGATAATATAATCTTTTATTTGTTTTTCTGGTCATAACCCTAATATCATCATGGTTTGGTCATTCAATAGTTTTACATCTATTATCATTAAAGAGAAAGTCATATTTATGTATCCAGCCTTCCTACTCATTATAAGACAGTATTGCTCTGTTTTTGCATATATTGTGCATCCCAATCCCAGTTTACCCAAGCATACTCACATTATTTCTGTGCAATCTAGTATTTTTAATCCAGAGATTATATTGCAAGAATACATACTGTTGCCTGCATCCCATTAGATTAGTATACTGACATATACTCAGATTGCATCACTAATACAGTCTTTCAGAAATGCATTACATCTCATCTGAAAGGGAAATTGGATGACTCAGTTTGCTCTTCAGGGATTAACTATTGATGGACCACATTCTGATTTTCGTTCCCATGGTTCTTTATCTAACTGGACTTAGACTTGGCAGATCTTCACAGACTATGCTTCTCCAAGTCCCTCAGACAGAAAGGTAACATTTTAATATATTTATGACAAAGTAACTTACCCTTATATTTGTTTTTTTATTTCTCTAGTGAGTGAAATAAATTTATTCAATTTTTCACCGATGAACAATCACAAAATTACAGGGCCTTTATATGACTGAGAATATGCAATGTTAGTGTTGCAGGGGTGGAATCCGACCGATTTTGATACCGGTTGGGTGCATGTGCATCCGCCAAATACGCTGCAGTGCGGCTTTTTAAATTGCTTTTAGAGGCTCCAGAGGCAGCAGGGATCATCAGGAAGGCTCCGTAGATGCTCCAAACAGCTGATTCAGGTAAGTAAGAAAAAAAACGAAGCTCATATAAGGAAGAATAAGGCAGGGGCAGGTGGGCGGGGCCAGTTTCAAATTTTTACTACCAGTTCAGGAAATGTGCAATCCGGGTGAATTTCACCACTGTAGTGTTGCATCAGATAAAGAACAAGCAGGCACATTTGCATAACATTAGAATTAACTGATTTCCTGAGACTTTATGTATTAATATAACCTATTACTATATAGCCTATAATTTAATGGATTGTACAATATGTATTAATTTAGTAACCAGGTTGAATAGTTGCGGATTAAGTGCACATACACATGTCCACATGTGGGCATGCACACACACACACACACACACACACACACACATTAAAATATGGGGTCCTTAGTGGTATATGACCTTGATGGTTTTCTTGCAGATGTTTCTTTACCAAACTAGGTAACATTATCAGTGCATAGAGAGCACCAAGGACCCAGCAGTTCAACCCTGAACTACAAATATTCATTTCCATTGATATTCAAATGTGCATGCAACAGAAACATTTGTCACATATCAATCGCTCTGAGTAATATAAATCTCTTCAAATGACATTTCTGGATTTGCTATTATATTACATGTGGTATAAATTATTCATTTATTTTATTGCTAAATTTTTCATCCTGCCTGTCTTCCAGGAATGTATTGAAAAGTACTAGCAAGATGCTGTAGATGATTATGGGAATAATTGTATTATGAATTGCAGGATTCATTTACTCACAACCCTTGAACACCTCACAACAAAAGTAAATGCAAAAACTGCATCTTTCATGAAAATGTCATCATTTTTCATCTTTCAAAACAAATCAATTTTCCTCTTCTAACTAAAGAAAGTAGTATCATACTACTGACAAAGAAAATGACTTTTTTCTGTAATGGTACCCCAAGTTTAAAATGTTGGCCTTTCTAATATATATATAATCTAATATTATCATCTGATTTAAATGTCTATGGAGATTCTCAATCATCCAAGTCATGGTTGTCCCAAAATTTGCTTTTTCAAGAGGCAACTGGACCTTCTGTTTTTGTTTTTTTTCTGACTAAAGAAGCTTCTTGGATGAGAAGCGAAATATCTTCAAAGAAAAAAACCAGAAAATCCAGTTTCCTCTTGAAAAATCACCTTTGGGACGATCTGATTTAAACATTTCAGCACAAGGTTAATGTTTATTTTGCACAAGCACATTTATCTGTGTAGTATAACTCATTCTGCCTCAGTAAGGGCATGTAAAATATGACACTGCCATTTTTATAATAACAGTTTAGTATTAGTTTTCATTTAAATAAAATTTTCTTTAAATAAATTAATATTTATATGGAAAATTCCTCTGAAGTCCCATATAATGATTGTTAAGACGCAGCACAGTTATATTTTAAATAAAGCAGTTCCAAACTCAGTACAGAGGGGAAAAGGTGATAACAAACACACAGACATTTGGCAATTCTGAGATATATAGCACAGTCCTGTTCATGTTAATTCAGATACAAATCAAAGATTACTGATTAATCTTATTACTCTTTGTAGGTGAACATCGCCTTGCAGTGATGCCATTTCTATTTGTGATTTGGGCTTTTAATTGAACTAAAAATGTATATGTCCAACTTTTTTTGTAAATATGTTTAACACATTGTTTAATTTACTCTGTCTCAAAAAAGAAAGAAACTCAGATGATATAAGAGATCCAGCCAAAATGCGTGTGGTCATGGCTGAAACTCTTAGCAGTGAGCATTCTTTAAAATATTCTTGGAATGGAAAATGCAACTAGAATGTGTTAAATCAAACCAATAAAGACTTCAACGGCTATTCTAGAATGAGTCTCTGATGACAAATGAATCATTCTGGCAAGATAATGAATAAATATAATCAGGAAGTCAAAGTGCAATGAATTAAACAAATAGAAAAATATTTTTCTTTTCAGTCAGGCAGTCCTTTAGGTTTAATTTTTTTCCAAGTTTAAAAAAATACATTTATTGCTTTTTTTTTCTGCTACAGAAATTGATTTCTAGCTCATTATCTCCCTATATAACTTAAGTTGACAAACATTATCCTTGTTTATCAAATGAAACAATCAGACTTAAGACAGTCTCTTCTCCATTGATGTCCTCCAGTTCTGTCAATTATAATACAATATATTAAAGACCACAACCAATCCATGACCTGGTGAATACAGGGACAATGAACAGTGATTAGTTTTATTGAGAATCTTAATTAAAAATTGAAATAAATACAGACATAATGGTCTATCACAATTATTCAAGTAATATTTTAAAGTTGTTCATTTTAATTCTGTATTTTATTATAAAACACCATGGCATGTTTCTGGCTCAGACTGATTTTAATTTGGGAACTTTGAAAACAAAAATCTATGTTCTGTTTCAAGAAATGGAGCATTCCATTGTACAGAATAGGTCTTGTGCTATAAATACTTCCAGAATAGATATTATGCATATTATAGTAAATATATGAGTAATATGCACAATCATTCCCGTTAAGAATAAAGAGGCATGTTGGTAAAAAATCGAGTCCCATATTTAAATATGAGGTGGCGTTCTATAAATGATTGGCCCCCAAGTTCTGAAAATTTTAAAGGAACATGCATTCAATTTTATACATGTGTGCCCTTTGCACTGGGTGGGTGGGATTGTGTATTTTGTGCTGAGATATACATATCAAATTTCAAAATGCAAATCTGGAATCAGATTGCCCCTCACCCTACCACACACAGTGACAGATATAGCTGAAACACATCAAATTTTATACACATGTGCCCTTCACTTTTGATTATCCATTTTGTACTCTTCTATTTTTGTACTCTGATATCTGTACAAAAGTAAACAAAAACGTGAAGTAGAATTGATGTTGATGAGTGTTCAAGTCTGGGCCTTCATCAGTATTCCAGGACATGGTATTATAACTTTCCAGCTTTGCAGTATGCCTATCTGCCTCATATCATATAGAAGAAAGGAATGTATACAGAGCACCTGTATATCATTTAACAACTTTGTGTGGTTTTGTTTTCATTTTTTTTAAACAAGCTGTCATTTTTTCCTTTTATTAAATTATATCTTATTTTAATTTTGTAAAGTTAGGTTAAGGCATCCTAGAAAAATTTGGAATGAGAGAATTTACCTTTTAATTCAAGCAGCAGACCGATGACCCATAAAAATGAAAGTCATGAAATTTTTGTGAAATGCCATTGAGACTAGAAAAGCATTGTAAAGATTTGATCTACAATATAAAAGTCTTCATTCTGTTACCAGTAGTTTGACCATGTCATCTAAATGTCATACCATGGGTCACATCTCTTCAGGAGAGACATTTAGGGTTAACTCCCAGGTCTTGGTTTAGCTGTGAACTTTTGAAGCAGCCTCTGGGGCACATGAGTGGTTAGCTTTCTGCTAGCTTGTCATTTCTTTATGCATTTCATTTCCCTCAAAGTCAATTTTGATTAGAGAGTGTTTCATCTAAGTTTAAAAATTCTTCCAGAGATCTGGTAGAGATTAATGCAGAGTATCTTTTTATAGTTGTCAAAGTTGTGGCAGAAAAATTATATCCTTGAATATTGGGTCATCTCAAGATATTGCCTAGTAAATGGCAAGATTTATTGCATTAAAAATTGCTTAATTTTATGACAGCATACAATTTAAAGTCAACATTGTCTTCAGTTTTCACATTCTAAACATTCTGCTTAATGGGTGTTATTATATTTAATAATCACTCGTATCATTTCAACTCAGCACACACACACAATCTCCTAACTGAATATTTAGACGTGTCATAATTATTCAGTACCAACATCAGCACCCAATTTGTTTTTATAAGAATTAATCCAGCCAACAGTAAGAATTTTTAGGTCCCAATAATATTGGAAGAATGTATTGATTTATAGTGACAAGATATAGCACATAGTTTCTAAAGGAAGCCTATCTCATTTCATTACAGACAACCTTCTGTGAAAGTTAGTAAAGATCTTCCCTTCCAACAGGGAGAGAATTTTTAGTAGAGGATGACATATTTTTAATGATCTCTGATGGTAGCAGGAGGTTTACTAATGATAAGGTGACATTACTGGAGAGCTGAATTCTTCAACTTTTGTTTTTTGTTTTTATAGTCTCGGGAGCTAAAGTAAAATAAAATCTGAAGCTGTGGGAGGCTCGAACCTGGCAAGACAAAAACAAGTAGCTTAGGTCCAGATAAACCGATTTTTAAACTCAGACCAGGTGCTGAAGCTTGACCAATGTGAGAAACAGATTGCAAGCAGTCCAACACAAAAAGTAGGGAAAAAGAAGCTCAGGATTAAACCATACAATATTCATATATGTAGATCTGTGCAGAAGTTGTCCTTTGTCTTTACTAGTATGTATCTATAATAAACTATCTGATTTTTGTTCAAACCCTGTTCCTGTTTTCCCATGAGAATTCTAAATTCAAAATAGAGAAGTATTATGAGGATCAGTACACCTTATGATACCTGTTTACTACAAATAAGAAAGATACCATTTAGCCTTCAGTGTTAATGAAATGCAATCTTTTAGGATTCCATATCTCAGAGAAAAAAAGTTACAGCTTTTCCATTCTTACAATTCAGCTGCTGTTTTGTGTTTTATACTTTATTTAAGTATCATTGTCTAGAATTGTATGAATGGATGTCAAATGTTTTCAGTGCACAAAATATTCTGTTATTTAAGATATTCAGTAGAACCTAAAGAGATAATGTGCTTAATATAGAAGTGATCTTGTTTGGAAATTGATCTGAATTTAAATTTAAAAGGAGTTATGTTTGTTTATTTCTATTGTGCACATTATTACTCTGATTAAATTCAGATGATAATGCCATTATGCTTATTCTTGTTTTCCATTAGTAATAAATTGATTTTTCATGATCTGAGACATTGAACAACTTTATCTAGTCAAACTGAGTTAGTGTTGAGTTAATAGTTTTAAAATTATGTAATTTTATTTATTCAAATCCAACAAAGGAAGAAATTGTTTTATTACGATGACTTAGTGGGTTGTATGGCTGTGGCCCAATCTGTATTGTCAGTTGATTTATAAAATAAATACTAGATTATTTCTAAATCTTATAAGGAGAGCAGAACTATGAATTTAAACATTGCAGGAATCCTTTACTTTTCAAGGAATACTTTTACTCTATAGTCTTAGAAGCTCATTGACTGGATGGTAATACACAGGTCAGTGATCTTAGTTATAATCTAAGCAGTCTTTGAAAAATGTTTGAAAAAAAATACTATTCCATCTTTTTCCAGTACTCAGATGTTGAGTGCTAATGCTGACATAGTCAAAATAAAATGATCCTGGCTCAAGCCACTTTGTTAAACCTCAGGTTTTTAGGAAAATAAACCATAAATTGAAAAGTTAAAACAGCCCACTGAAGACTGACAGCCTAATCCTGGGAGGTAATAGCTGGTGCAGGACAAGAGGTTCCCACATTGCAACATTGTTTTCTAAGATTGCACACAAAATTCAGTTTGTGTAATAAATATTTCTCATACAAATCTGCATGCATGGCAATGGAATCAATACAATGAATGATTGGAGTTAACCATGGATAAACTATTTGCCAACCATTTCTGTGCCAGATAATATGACAAACCAAGTCCAGATGATTTACTGGTCAACAGCCATTTCTATTGGCATACCAAAAGCTGCATTTTTGTAATTGATTAACAAATACTTTTTGATTTACATTAGTTTCATGTTTTAAAATGTATGGCCTGCTTGTAACTTTGAGCTTTCAGCTGATAACTCAAAATTAATCTGAGATAATATGGACAGCCATTGCAAAAAATATTGGTTTCAAGTCCTCCAAGAGTTCTTAGAAACCAAGAATATTTCTAGGTCAATGGTGTCAAACTCAAGGCCTGGGGGCCAGAACAATTTAGATCTGGCCTATTGGACCACTCTGGAAACAGCAAAGTACTGGCCCACAGTGGCTCTTCCAGCAAAAATGGAACTCAGCTTGGAACTGACCCATGATGGCCTCCTGCAGCCGTCTGCCAGCAAGGAACTCTGTTTTTGCTGGCAGAAGGCTGCAGGAGGCTGTCACAGCCAAAAACAGAGCCCAGGAGGACCACATGTGGCTTCCCCAAGCTCTGTTTTTGCTGGAAAAGGACTGCAGGAGGTCGTCACATCTGAAAATGGACCCTGGAAGGGCTGCACGTGGTCCCCTGAGCTCTGTTTTTGCTGGCAGAGGGCTGCAGGAGGCTGTTGCAGCTGAAAATGGAGCCTTGATGAGTGACATCAAGCTGGCCATGACCATCTGGCCATGCCCGTCCCATGCACACCCATCCCCAGCCAAGCCCTCCCCCTAGCCTCCCAAGGTCAAACACAGCCCCAATGAAGACATCAATGAAATTGATTTGGACACCCTCATTCTAGATTATTTAGAGGATTTGAAACCTATAAGCATCCAAGTTTCAAGTAGCTTAACCCTTCTCTCCCCAATACCTCAAGTCTTTCTTAGTCTCCATATGAGTTATTTGCTGAAACGCTACTTGCTTATTCCATTTAGGACAGAGGACTTGCTTTTATCTCACCTTCCTCAATGTTTCATGTTGAAAAAGCTACAGCTTTTGAGGCAATCTCGCCCATCAATATTTTGAGGGTCCTGCCTCAAAATAAAATATGAGGTTAAACTATTTGTATGCCACCTATTTCCATTAGGTAATTCTGTCAGTAGCTTGTAAAACAATTATTCACACACAGATGCTTTGTGATGGATCTCGTTTTATTCATTCCAAGAGTCTCAGTCAGAATAAGTATGGCTCTGCTTCTACTTTTCTTTTGTGGCAAATCCAACAGCATGAAAGATGCCAGTGGATTTCTCCAAAGTACTAAACTATTCAATGTTCTGATGAAAGATTTATATGGATTTGTGTGAATGCATTAGAACATGTTGTTATCTACTTCCCACACCTCGGGGCAAAGGCAGCAACGTGTATGAAGCATGGGAGGTCTTCAACTTCCCGTAAACGTAAGTACTAATAGGAACACTCTCAAAAATGAGCTGAAAATATGATACCAGATATCTGTCTACATTAGATGTAGACATTGATAATCTGAAGGCTGTCCAGCAACAGCCATTTTGCAGCTCTCCTGCTATCCACAAATCATTTGTTTTGGAGCAGGGGTGTGAAACTTGATTTCATTGAGAGCCGCATCAGGGTTGAGTTTGACCTCGGGGAGGTGGAGTGGGTGTGGCCAGGGATGGCATTGCCAGCTCAATGTCACTCCTGTGAGGGGTGCCTGTGGTGGCCCAAGCTCTCTGCCAG
>JANHFJ010002141.1:242785-257461 GCA_032468195.1 Cerberus rynchops
TGTCCACCTAGAAACTCTACCCGGTTTTCTGAAATGTGAATATTCAATCCATACCTGAGCAAGTCAGATTAAATTTCCTGGTAGGTCGTCAGTTATTTGTGACCACCATCTGCATTAAAATGCAGAAGTCTTAAAAGTATGACTGAGGACTCTGTCTTGCAAACCTGTTATTACTTGATGAGATATTTCCAACATGGTTAACCCATTTAGTGGATTTAAGATAATGATGATTTCAGTATTTGCTTAAATGTTTATTGTAGCTCTAATTTTATTGTAGCTCATTTAATATTTTTTAACAGAAATATTGCCGACACAGATAAAAGCACATAGACTCAGGTGAATTGTTTTTTTTTTTTCAGGTGAACATGGTACATTGAAAAATTAAGCAAAATTATGCATTCAATATGCTAAACCATTACCATTTAATAGTATTCACTGTAACAGTAATAGTAGCACTTAATCACTGCACATCAAGATGGAATGAAA
Organism: Cerberus rynchops; assembly: GCA_032468195.1. Taxonomy (NCBI): domain Eukaryota; kingdom Metazoa; phylum Chordata; class Lepidosauria; order Squamata; family Homalopsidae; genus Cerberus; species Cerberus rynchops. Next base: position 243,272 of record JANHFJ010002141.1, read on the forward strand.
TGATGAACCATAGAGCAAAGAGTCAATTAGCTTACCATAGTTTTTCAAAATGCACAAGGGTTCTCCCGATAAGTTATTGCATATGAGTTGATTTGCTTATTATATATCATTCAGATTCTCATTAATCCTTGCATTCTAAACAGCCTCTGGTTCTTTTAGGAGTCTTGGTGTCTTTCAGCTTGGAAATGAAGGGCCCCAGAAACCTTCTCAGGTTAGTGCTGTAGCTTTCAAAATGACCCTAAAATCAAATCCATTTTTGTGATTGCTTTAGGAGCATAAAGAAGCACGCAAATTAAATTTTTGATTAAGAAACCCTTCTTTCACCTGAGCTGGTTTAAATACTATGAGTATACATAAAGGTAACTTTTATTTTAAACATGTGTTGTGAGATTAAAATAAGATATTAATTTCTGGCATGCTATTGATGTTCATAAAAAGTATGGGATAGAAAGTTATTATTACCTATCTGCTAGTTAACAAGAAGGCAGGATTAGATTTCTTTCAGGGAATTACACTTTTGATGACCCCAGAACATATAAAACATGTTAGCTAATGGGGATGCAGAGGGGCATATTTAATGTTTGATCAGGAAATCCTGCATGAGCATATTGATATTAGATGAAAATTTGATTAGTAACCTTAGTGACAAGGAGATCAGATCCATTCTCGACATACAATCAGATCTGGCAGGACATGCTTTTTGTCTCTTTGAAGGAAGGGAACATTTGTACAGCAAGTCAGCACACTGGAAAATTTAAAAAGTTGTTGCATATTGAAACGTGAAAATCACCTTTTAAAATTATTTTTGTTTGGAAATATGTTTGACGTTAGCATGATTTAAAACATATTCAGTTATTTTTTTTAATCTAACATTCTTCAGGGTAAAAACTGGCTTTTCACAAGTAAGCATTTCCCCCTTTCTCTGAAGGAAGGGCTTTTTTTAAAGTTCTTTGATGCAAAATATAGAGGGAAGTAAAAAAAGATAAGAGGAAGAGACTTGTTTAAATTTGACTAAAATATTGTTGACTGAAATTTGTGTCGCTTTTAGACAGAGATGATTCCATTTCTTACTATCCATATGGCCTGATAGAATTCCTATTACAATTGTAGTTAAAAGAACAGCTTCTAGTTTGAAAGTACTGTTTATTTTCTTAACCAGTTAAGGAATGGTATCATATTTTAACTAATGTGTTAAGAATAAATATGTCCTTGTTTATATAGTTAGGATGTTTTATTTGTATTTAATTTGAAGGAAAGCTGAAATTAACTGTTAAGACTCACAAAGCCTTGTGACAATTTGTTTTGGTGAAAAGTGTATATTTAAAGCAACTTCTTGGCTAATGAAAATCAGTTTTAACTTCACTAAGATTAACAGTTGGAAAAATCTCTGCCAAATGAGGACATGGTTTCATATGTTTTTAAAGTCCAGCCTCCTAACATCAGCTTCCTTTTAACGCAATAGTATCAGATATGTTGTTGAAAGTTAATTCCCATGGTGAAGTATAGTTATAATACTACCTGATTACAAATCCTGTTTAAAAATCATTTGATGTCACTTGAACATGCACAGTGCTTTTATGAGGCTACCAAACAGGTAGCCGTGCTATCAACAGGGGTGTCTGACTTCCTAATCAATTCAAATAGATGTTGACTAAAAAAATGAATAGACCGCCACAACCAGAGAAAATAAGAATCAAATATAACATATAAAATTACTTGGTAAAATAAAATCTTCAAATAAAATAATGTTTGAAGAAAAATGTACAATTATCAGCTATTCTACAGGTGTCTTTTTCTCATGGAAAAGAGATTGAAAACTATTTGATTTTGCAAATCTTCAAAATGATCAAGGTATTGATAAAGCATCCAAATGTAAAGGGTGTATTGGGACGAAAAGTGATCTTTCAAATCATGCTATCTTGTAAGACCAGCATAAACGAATAGGCAATTTGTAGCTGACCTGGGATAACCAAACTCAATGCTGATGAAGTAAAGCACTGTAAAGCCAATGAGCTGTGTATCTTACAACTGATAACATCAGCAGAGGGTATTGTTGTCATTTTTAAGTAATTCAGTTTCCTCCCCCTGTAGACATGTCCATTCATGTGTTATACTTAAATGCTTGCATCTGGAGTTAGGCCAAATAGATGGATCAGGGTTTCTGCTGATATAATGGCTTTCTTGCTACCCTTATCAGCCTTTCTGCCTAAGGTGATGTCAGATGTGCTGTTGGAAAAATGCAGAGTATCTGTCCCCCAAGGTTTCAATAGCTATAGGATGAACTATAAATATTATTGTCCAGTACATGATATTGTATTCACTGAACAGAAAATTGGAATTCTGGAACAGTGGAAGTTCTACAATCCTATCATCATGATTAGAATATTTCCTGATAAATATTAGCAGAAGTGGTGTATCCATTAATTTGGTTCCCATTAGATCTGATGTAACCTTGTTCAACCTGGTTTTTAACAGATTTTTATTTGTTTGTTCCCGGTCCAATTTAAAATACCAGGATCTAAATTAGAATCCCAACGCTCTGAAACATAAATGTTTAAACAAGAAGTCATGCATTTTGATTGCCATAGGATTATTGTTTTTGTTTTCCAACTTTAGGAAAATCATATTGTAAGTATACAAAAAATGTTCTTTATTTATTATCATACTCAAATTTTGAAATGTCTCTTGAGAAATATATATTGTTGACATTGGCATACATTCTTTTTTAGAATTTCAAATGTTTGGCTTTTTTCGGTTTTATTGATTATGAAATACTTGATGTTGTCTAACATTTGCTGTTATTATATTCAAATGTACACTACCTAAAGCTCACTGCTGGATAAAGAACCACGTTATTAATTCTTAAAATAAACACATAAACTTAAACAAATTAAGGATCACCATAGAAAATTATTTCCTTAAATTTTGTTGTTTGATAGGTAGTAGATTACACCTCTGAATAATAATAATATGTTGCATCAAACATATTATTTCAGTCTGAACAAAATTCAACTTTGTCTGTCCAAATTCTCTTCTCCAAACTATTGTTCGCCAAAATCTTAGAATATGGGCTAAATTTAATCCAATACAGTAGGGCTCCACCACCATTTGGAACTAAATATACAATATAGCTGTAAATGACAATTTAACTTTTTAAAATTTATATTGTATCTAAAAGGACAGAATATCACTTATACAAAAATAAAAGTTAAATATAGGTTAAAATAGAAGCTTTTGATAGAGCTAAGCACACATTGTGGTGACATCTAATAATGCAATCTCTTCTGCTACAAACAGATTAAACAAATTAAACTGTTTCAGTCAAAACCACTCTATGTAGTACAAAAAAACAATAGCCATAACCAATGTAGTAATAAATAACACATAGTATAGTGTAACTTATAATATAAAATTGTGATTAAAATTATAACTGTAATTATTGTTCTTTACCCCAGGAGCACTGTAGCATTGAAGTCCCAAAGACTAAAAAGTGAGAACTATTCCTATATTGGGATTCGGCTGAGAGGGAGCCCCCACAGAGAATGGCAATATGCTGAATACACCTAGTTATATTGTTCTATGTAACACAACTCCATTGGAACACTCAATATCTTTGAACATTTCCTAAGTTTAATAATGGTCTGGATAAGATTGAAAAACTGAAATTAAATCTAGACAAGATGATGGTGTTGGTGGTTAATAGAAAGCCTGGCTCAGAGATTGGAATTCAATTTTAATAGGCTATGTGCCACCTGAAAAATCAAACTTACATTTTTGAAAATGATGTTGATCCTATATTACGCTACATTGCCCAATTATATTTAGTATATCAGATGCAGTATATCTGAGTCAATCCTATTTAAAACTCATTATGTGTTGGTTACTTCAGATGTTGACTTCTCTAATTAGCTCTTCTGTGAAGTTACTTTAAAAAAAATAGAAGCTTCAGCTGGTACAAAATTATTTGGTATGATATTTTTCCCACATTACTAGATAATTATTTAAAGTTCATATTGAAAGTTCTGTATTCAATGCCAGTTGTTTTTAGGTTTATTAAAATATTGATTTTAATTCTGTAAGCTATCTGTATTTGTATGTATGTCTCCCGATAATGGAGATATGGAGAAACCTTATTTTAGTCATTTGAACTATTTTTAAGAATGCCAATGTTGTTTTTAATAATTTTATTATTGTGACTGTTGTTTTAGTGCTTGGTTTTTCTGCATTACCTTGACAGTTATGTCTGAAAGAAGTAGAAGATGTCTATTTTAAATGATAAAACCATAATTACTGATCTTAAAGAGTAATATTGTTATAAGTGAAAATAAATACCATTTAGAATTTTATATTTTTATAATGTCTTCTAAAAAGCATGAATAATTAACTTTCTTGTTACACAAAATAAGCGGATATCAAATTATTCATTTGGGGGGGGGGAAGTCTGTATAACTACTTTCAAAAATCCAGTAGGACATTAAAATAACATTTGACACAATGACTGCCATGTGTTTCAGTTCATTTACTGAGGTACTTTGACAGGCAGGAAGTATGTATTAATAAGTGATATAGGTCCATTTGATAGAATTGCTAACAATTCTTTTCTTTGGTTGATTAAGCATAATATTTAACAAAATGTTAAATACATAAATAAAAAAACAGTAAGACAACTGTACCCAACCTATTGTGAGAGCAATTAGAATTAATGTGGCTGAAAAAAACAAAATCCATACAGTATTGGAGAACATTAGCAATTAGGCTGAGAGGATATTGTTACCCCTAGAATTGGCATGTAATAAGGTTTCATAAACTATTATGGAAAAGAAGGAATTCAAATCCCATAAGATCATTGAAAAAGAAATATTCCACTGAGAAGACAAGAACAGAAATTACACATCAAAGTAAAAATATTATCTGTTGTTTTCCAGACCAGAATGATGACCTTTGAACCTAATCTTTAAGATGTATTAATTAAGTGATAATTAATCAAGATCAAAAATATAATTAATCAAGAAAATAATATGTTCTCCCTTTTATTTTATTTTTGTAAATATTTTCTTTCTCTTTTAAAAAGTATCTACTTTTGGGGGGGAAAAGATTGAGAGTAATCCAGTTCTGCAAGCCTGAACAGAACTCCAGATGTGTTGCACATTGAAATGATTCCTTGCAGTCCTGAAAAAGAGCTGTTCCTAGATAAATTTAGGAGAAAGATGCTATATTTTACAGTGTATCCAACATACATACATACTCGTTAGCAGTTCCTCAAAGAAATATGTGTACTGTACAGAGAAATCAATTACCCAGTATATTCAGTGAACAACATTTTGACTTCCTCCTTCCAGAAGGAATATAATATTTGATGCTGATCCCTACAAGGAACAAATTTAAGATGATAGTTTGAGGGGTTCAATTTTGTGACAAGTGAATATCCATCTTCTAGATGAGATAGGATTCCTTTGCTATGTTAGCACATTTATAGAAGAAAAATTTCAGTTGCTTTTAATGTATATCCTACCATTATTCATTCATTTATTTTTAATGGCCCAGAAGTAATTAAAATCTGTTTTCCTTAGGGCAAAATACATATTTAAACCTTTAGAATTTTTAAATCATTTTACTACTTGTAAATATCAAAATATTTAGAAATATTTTTAAAAATGTAAATGATTAATTAACATTATTTTTCTCCCATTAGACACACTGCTTTCTTAATTATAGGAAATGTGGAATGAGAAAGAAAGCTACCAGTAAGATCATAAATGCCTATGGCTTACCAGGAAAATGAAACTTTTTAAAAAACACCAGTCAATGATGTCACCAGTTTGAGGTTTCCTTGGGACTTTATTAAAATGTTTGTGACAGAGCCAATGTAAACCTTCCTAAATCTAACACAGAGCTGAAAAAGACTGGTTTTAGGGAATGTGAAGATATGGATCATTGGGTCTGTTCAAGTAGCATCTTGAGCCAATTATTGGTGTCATCTTGAGCCAATTTAATCAATCCAAGGGGGATTCAAGGAGAGAAGGAGGGGAACTGTAAGTGTTGGTCAAATATTCGGCTGAAATGTAACCAGTGTCCAATATGTGTATGTGTCTTCTTTAGAATTTTATTTTGCTCTGTCTTGCAACTAGCTAATTAAGCTGGCCTCAATCGCTCAATCACTACACAATGGCTTCTTGTGAAAATGCATGCAGAAAAAGCTGGAAAAATGTTCTCACAATAGTATTGTCACACTTTTAGGAATTTTATTCTGATGTCTTTAATCTGAAAGTTATCGTGTTTGGCTCTTTTGTTCCAAATACCACTGCTTGGCAATAAAATCCCACAAAAAGTACAAAAAAATCCATGTAAATATATTCAGAATTGTGGCATAGACACACTTGTGGTTTCCAAATAATCCTCTTTGCATATTTTTTTTATTTTGTGATATTTTTACTGATACCCACAAGTTCCTTTAAAACATGCTTATTATAAAATCTTACTGTTTTTTATCATGTTTCTTCTATTAAACATGGAAAAGAGATGGGCTACATCATTCACAGTTCTTTGATCATACAAAAAGTATCAATGGGTGACAGTTTAGCTCTTTAAAAGCTAATATTTTAGGTATCGGTTCTAGTTAATATAGTCTATAAAATTATTCCCCATCTAGCGCTTTCCCGATGTGCTGGGGCTACAACCCTAGAAATCCAACTCAAAAGTAAATATTACTCTCCCAAACAATGGCCGATTAGATGTTATTTTTAATATGCGGTATATATAGGAACCATGTCAGAATGTTTAAATATACTGTATACATTTAATATTAGAAGCAAGTCACAACTTTAATCTGGACTACCGTTTTTGGACAATTTAACCTTTCTGTTCCTTAACAGAAATCTAACAAAAAATAACCTTTGGCTGAAATCAGTCTTAACAAAGCAAGCTAACTGATTTTCTTGCTCATTATGTGTTAAACCAAATATGCAGTGCACATAAAATTGTAGTCACAATGAGAAAATATGCAGTGCACATAAAATTGTAGTCACAATCAGAAAATATGCAGTGCACATAAAATTGTAGTCATGATCAGGACTAGCCTTTTCTGGACTGCATTTCATATGTTCATTGATTCAAAACTTCGGTACATCTAGAATTTTTATTTCAATATTTAGAAATATTTCTTTTCAAAACTTTGAAGCATTTATTTTCAAAAACTGATATATCTGGGACATTGCATTTATTTCCATGAAAGCTCACAAAAGGTATACAAACAACCTGAACTGTTGCATCCATAAAATAAAAGGACAAAGTCTCGAGGCATTAGAGTTTCACAGATATTTAAATCCTACAGAAAACATTGGCTTTACAAAGAATTGCAATATATTATATTACACTTAGATATACTTTATCTATTTAGTTCTTTTCTCCCCTTGTAATTTTCACACTCATCCCATTTCCTGCATATTCCCAGAATATTTCTACAGTCTATTCTTCATATTAGGGGCTGAATGTTTTCAGCAGGTAGCTATAACACATCAGTGGGGCTGATTGAGTAGACAATATTTTAAAAGAAATGAAGACTTGAATAGGGAGGGTGTTTGATCGATTTGTCTTTCAAATAGAAAAAAATGGAAGACAAACTGATTAGACTGGTGCATAGTAAGGTAGATAAACACACAATCTGAGATGAATATTTGTGTTTGTATTATCATATCATTAGCAAATTCCTAAAAAGCATGCTGCCTATTTATATTCATGATAGTGATTGTATTTTTCCACAGTTCAACTATTGCCAGCTTTAATATTTATTGAATTAGTACAAGAGATAAGGACTAGCATTTAGATGTTGAACATGAGTGTATATTGTAAGTACATTTCTTACACTCGCAGCCACGTTGCGAGTCCCTCTGGGAGAGGGGCGGTCTATAAATCCAATAAATAAATAAATAAATAAATAAATAAATTTCCAACATCAAATCAGGTGTATTTATTATATTCAAATTATTCTGCACAATATGGTTAATGTTCAAAGACTTTATTTTAAGTGAGCCATTAATAGAAGATTTCCATATTTAAAATTCACTTTCCAAAAGAATACACCATTTGACACAGAGTCTGCCACTGGAAAAAAACAGCTTACCCATTTCCCTTAAGAAGTGTGGTTCTTTGGATTGATACAATTCCTTGACTTCGAATACTGAAAACATGCTACTTATGCTAATTAATCAATATTGCAGTATGATCTTAAAATCTTCAACTTTTAAACTAGTAAAAATATTGCATGTTCTACAACCAATTTTATTAAATTAAAATACTAAATTAAATACTAAATACAACTTAAAAAATAAAATGTATTTATTTGTAATTTTTTTAAAAAAATATCATTTTTCATATTTGTAAAAGTGATGCTTAGTAAAGTTTATTTCTGGAAACAAGAACATTGTTATAAATTTAAATGAAGCAATTAAAACAAATTTTAGAAAGCCAGTATAATTCTACTAGTAAGAAGTGTAAAAATATTTTTTAGTGCCAAAACATTTTTAAAATTAGAGTGTAGCTTAGCCATTTTCTAGACGTAAAAACATGATAGTGGGGAAAAAATATCAGTGGAAACAAATGTTCTGCAATATTTATAAAATTATTTTATATTATCTAGTACAACAATGTGACTACTCTTTTTCTTCAAGCTTAACTTCAGCCAGAATTTGCTAGCTTCAGATCTGTAATTTATTATTTGCAGCAAAAGATCAGATCCAGAGTTGAAATATCCCTAGTTGAAAGTTTATACCAGTCAGAATAGAAAATTATTTTCTATGCCTAGGTTGAAGTACGTTACTTCTTTATTGAATTAATTATGATAAGGATCATAACTTTAAACTAGGGGTGAGGTGCTGGCTTTCCACTAGGATTGCTTGAAGCAATTTTCATCTGAACATTTTTTGTAAACTTATTGAGTCTGGCAGGTCTGAACTTTATGAGAAAGTAACTCACTCCGTAACTTAAAAGAAGTTGGACATTGATCCAACCAAAGGTTTACCATTTCCCATGTCTCTAGCCAGAAAAATTTGCACTGCATGCTGAACAAATAACTGCAGAACCAAATGAAACACATCTTCTGTGTGTGTCTGTGTCTGTGTCTGTGTCTGTCTGTCTGTCTGTTTGTCTGTCTGTCTATGTCTGTCTGTCTGTCTCTTTCTCTCTCTCTCTCTCTCTCATTTTATCTAGTGCAATTGATTACTGTAGAGAGCTCTTTCCACCTACTTCCCATTTTTCTTTCATCACGCTGAATGGCCAATTGATTCTATTAATGGAATAAAGAAGCAGAAATATAGCTTATCTTGATAAATAATCCAAAGGCATGATTTTTTTCTGAGGCAAAGACATACACTTGTTATCATATCAAGCTGGTCAATTATATACAGATCTACCTTAAAAGCCGTTCAAGATGTTGCATTGCCTATATTTTTCCTTTACCATTCACACGTATAGTCAAATGATCTAATTGCTGGATATTGTTTTATCCCAGGTGATGAGAAAACATTTCCAAGTATATGCAGAAATAAAAAAATGAACCTAGGAAAATGCAGGTTGTAAGATGTTTTGGTCGAAAACCCGGTCCAAATCAGTTGAAAAATACCACACACGCGGGGTCCGTTTGGATGACCGCGAAGGGTCCCTTTATTTTCAAGCCATGAGTAAAACTAGTATCATCGTCTCACTCAGGTCGTAAGTGGAGGAGAAAGAGTCAGCCGCGGCTTTTATAATTTGCCGCGGTGTCACTTTCTGCTCTTCCCATTGGCTGGTGAGCCAGCCAATGAGAATCGACCATCTGACAGCCAATCAGCTGTCAGTTCAATCGTTCATGCAGATGGACTGGAGTGGACACTCCATTCACGCCTGCGCAGAACATTGCATAAGACATACAAGCTTGTCTCAATATTGGTATAATGGAGAGAATGTAGGAGAAGACCAGGAAGAGGTGGAGGGTGGAGTTAAAAGCATAATCAATTAGAGTCTTTGCATTGTCACAAATTCACACACCCCCTTGAATTCTGTTGGTCCTTATCTAGCACAAGTTTAGTGCTTGACCATGAATTGACCAGATTCTTATGTATAGCTGTGAGCAATAAATCTGAGCTCCAGCTCAACCTATGGTCCTGATGCGTTAGGCCTGACAGAGAATGCTACCACCTGCTACTTAAGTAGCCATCTGCCTAATGCAGGGGTGTCAAACTCATGGCATCACATTGGCACATGACGTATTGTGACTTTTTTCCCCTTGACTAAAATGGAGTGGGTGTGGCCAGCACATGATGCATATGGCCCGCATGCCATGAGTTTGATATCCCTGGCCTAATGGTAGAAGAATAAGTCTCACTAAATACAGTTAGATTATTTCTAACATATTTATTTATTCAATTTCTATAGCCACCCATCTCAGTCAATGACTATGAGTGATTTATAATTCCAAACCTATAAAAATGATAAAATAATGAAAATATCCAAAACTAATTATGCACAGCAGCCAAGTTAACAGTAAAGCTGAGAAATGGAATCCTTAACACATTCAGCAGCCCAGGTTTGGGAACAGAACCAAGTTTTGAAAGCCTTACAAAAGGCCAACTGAATTGGGATCACTCAAATATTGAGAAAAGGATATTCCACATAGAGGGGACTACTGCAAAAAAGACAGTAATTGGTTCAGTTTTGGATTTGTTGATGTGTACAGTGCTAGAAAATTGCTCTATATATTTTAGACCAGTTTTTGTTGGCAGGGGCAGTATGAAGCTCATGAAATTTTGATACAAATATAAATAGAATCACAAATACAATAACACATTGGAAAGGACCTTGGAGTCTTCAAGTCCAGCCCTCTGCTTAGTGGGTTATATGTATGTTCTGGTATGCGGAGAATCATCCTGACATGTTCTGCTACACCAAATTCCTGAACATATAGGTCCAGTCCCTAAGGATTAGCTCAGTGCTAAGTACCTTTTTAAAATGTTTATATTTCTGACCCTTTGCTAAATTTTGGAAGGTATTATTGTATTTAATTGGAGCAAGAATATTATTGACTAATGGACTGTTACAAGAGACAGCAACTTAATTTAATGGGTAGCCTATATTAGAGCTAAAGTCTCTGCCTTGTGAACAGCTGAAATTGGTCATGTCAACGAGCTGGAATTTGATTCCTCATAAGCTGCAGCACCCACACAAATAGACTATGCAGTGTTTTCAGAAGATATGTATAAAATGAAGATATCATTAACTTCTTAAGAGTAGTTGATGGATAACATCTGTCCTTATCACTTCAGATGCAGGAGTCAATTATAATGATAGAGCAAAATTTTTAAATTCATGGGACCAGTTCCTTTTTTACATTCAAACCTAGCTCTTAAAGATGGCAAAGGTGAGCTTTGTAAGTTAATATAGAAGTATATAGTTCTCAAATTATGGGGCCAGATGCTTCTGGAGAGAAGATAGGATCCAGAAATAAGATCAAGAACCACCAACCTTCCTTTGAAAAAAGTTCTTATGTCATTGGATTTAGGTATGAAATTACTATCAGATCTATAGATCTTTATATCCAAGGCAGGATTATACAGTACAAACAAAACTGCATACTGGTGCTGTATTATGAGATTCCAGGAAATGAAGTATAGAATGGAGAATTCTACACATTTTACAAATTCTACTATAATAAATGAAAAAATGCTGCTGTGTGAAATAACTGGAACTGTTCAACTATTAAGATGCTATGTACTTCTACCATAATTCCTACGAAAGGCTAGGTCAGGGGTGTCAAACTTGTTTTCATTGAGAGCCACATCACGGTTGTGTTTGACCTCGGGGAGCAGGGGGCATGGCCAGAAGGCATGGCCAGCTTGACATCACTCATATCAGGGGTGCCTGTGGTGGCCGGAGTGCTCTGCCACTGAAAACAGGCTCCCAAGCTCTGTTTTCAGCTGGGATGGCCTCCTGCATGCGGCCGTCCCGAGCTCCATTTTTGCTGATGGGGTTGCAGGAAGCTGTCCCAGTCAAAAATGGAGATTGGGAGCCTGCTTTCTCTAGCAGAAGCACCACAGGCCGATCCTTTGCTCTTTCCAGGGTGGCCCCATGGACTGGATCTATGCATCCTGTGGACCAGATCTGGCCCCTGGGTTTTGAGTTTGACACCCCTGGACTAGGCAGACCTGCTTCCTCCACAGCATCTTTATGTCAGCTAGCTATGTCTGGTCCTAACCAGCTGCTTTATCTTTTTACTAGCTCCTTGGATACTAGTTGATTTGTTAATGGTTCGTTTTAACATGCTTACAGCTTTTGCATTTCCTATACTCTATTTTGCTTATTAGGTAGCATAGGAAAAACTGTGTGAACTGTTTTTAATGCTATTTTAATGACAGGTGAGTTAATAGTACATTCTGTAACATAAGTAACTAAAGGAGGCATCATAGTGATATGGAATAAGAGACGGACTGTGGTAATGTAACATCAAAAGCATCACATGATAAGCCATCTTTATTTGAAGTTTAATCGTTCATATTTACTACTGCTAAAGACCTGATTATTAAAGAGCTGTGGCTTTAAAGAACTCTGAAAATCCATCTTAGCATAATCAAGAACCTCCTCACAACTCAAGAAATGGGTATGAAAACATTTGTGCTTTCCCTACTCTGCAAATATGCAGCTATCAACGTTCAAGGAATGCCTTTTGCCAGGTCCCAACCAAAGGATCCAGGATGTCTGTATCTCTGACCCAAACAACTGATAGAGTGCAATTTTTCAAGACTTTTACCTTGAGAGAGCTGATTTGTCTTGACTGGGATGACCCCCACTACACCATACAGGACTGCAGCCCCCAAATATGTTATCTTATATCCTAAGGACAAGCTGCAGGAAGGTCACCATGTTCTCACTGTTTTTCACCATATTCATTAAGCAGCAAGTAGGCAGAAAACTTCAGAAGTGTTTAATCTATAAAGCACCTTTATTTCTTTGCAATATAAAAGATTCCGATAGGACTTAAAACCTCCCTATATGGGTAACAGTAACAGAGATTCTCAGGCTTCTACTTTTAGAGTGTTTACCTGTTTTTAGTTAGAGAAGGATAAGCACTGGGGACAAGACCTTGTCTATGTATACATAGACATACATAGTGTAGTTAAAAATATAAAGTCTCCCTTTCATTTTATTTTGATGCAATCTAGATTTTAGGGCAAGGTAAGGATATTAACCCCAGCACTTCACCCCTTTCCTCATCATTTACTTAGCCCTTCCTAATATTGCAGCTATTATCATTGCAGCCATCGACCTCCCTACCAAAGGACAAGAGCCAAAATCTTCTCATTGCAGAAGCAAGAATATTTGTTTCTCTTGCTTCTAAAGATTTAGAAGCTGGGCTTTGCAGAAAGAAATCTATTGAACTTGTTCTTTACAAGGCCAAACAATCCTAGAATTCCCTCAATACTGAAGCAAAGGAGAAAAGGAACTGTACCGTTTGAATGACAAGTACTAATATTACCAGTGTACAATAAAAAGTTACCAGCTGGAGGTGACTGTTCAAGAACACCCACCAAAGTGAAGCTGAAGTGGGTCACCAAAGAAAAGAACCTTCATTCAAATGGTTCTTCAAACAGTTCTGAAAATACTGCACTTCTGTTTGCTCATTTTGTAGAAGTTGTGAATGGTCTGAGCAACAGTATTCTGTTTTTTCTTTGGGTTTACCTACCAGCTGCTTGGAGTGACAAGGCTGCATGACTGAAGTCAAGTATCTGTTGAAAGGTCTTTGTTCCTGAAGCCAAGTTTAAGGTTTCACAGGCATTAAACAAATATTGCATGTCATGTTTTTACATAAACAAATTCTACTAATAAAAATATTGCTGCATTTCCTGTTCTTTTATGGAGAATTCATGTGATTAATACCTGTGAGGAAATGTTTTCTAAAGCCAGCAGCTCTCTTCTTTGCTTACTTTGGCAGAAACAGCAGGACATGTCAATTAATCATTGCTGGTTATAAGTAAGCAAAACAGATAGTAAGAAGTACAAATCATCAGAAATCAGGATTTCTGTGCTGTTAAAGGGTGCTTATAAATCAGAAATTAAACATATGAGATTTTAATTTAATTTAATTTAATTTATTTTATTTTATTTTATTTTATTTTATTTTATTTTATGTCTTTATTAAACTAAAGCTCTATTATATTGTTTTCA
>JANHFJ010002141.1:257561-268710 GCA_032468195.1 Cerberus rynchops
ACGGCTTCTTTAGGAGGGGCCTCACCACCGCCCCTTTCAGGGCGGCCGGAAAGGATCCCTCCCTTAAAGAAGCATTTTATCTATTATTCTAAAAAGAAAATTGAAAGACACCAACCTCCAAATGAAAGGCATATACATAATTTAATTATGATGTTCCTACAAATCTGCAGCCTAATTTAATGTAAATTCATTCAGAAACAAGGCCCAGTCTAAGAGATTTTTCAAATAATGAATATAAATCAATCCTTCTAAAGATGATTCAGATCTGTCCTTGGCTTTGGACTTTGGATATGAATAAACGATTTGTCTTCTTGAAAAATCAGGATTTCATTATTGATATACATATAATAAGAGTGTTGGGAAGAGTTAAACATTGAATGTTTCAAGATAGACATGTAAACTTTCTAGAATTTTGAAAAAAGAAGGGGGGGTCCTACTTTTTCTTGAAAAAAAGAACCTGGAAATTTGGAGAGATACTGGAATTCATATTATGTTTACTTTCTCACAAAACCAAAGTTTGTTTTACTAATTTTTTTTAAATAAACTTTATTGTATTGAAGTAAAGTTCCTTGAACATTCATTTCACATATAGATGTATAATCTTTAGGACATTACAGGGCATTTTATTCATTTATTAATCCAAATATTTATAGGTTGCTGCTAAGAGTTAAAAAGCCTCTAAAGAATTCTAGGTAAACATAAGATTATGTTTTAAAAATGCTAACTCAAACATAACATTTGTTTAAATATGTTTATTCCCAGAAAAGCATGCATAGGATTGCAGTTCCCTCCCAAATAAAAAGCCTTTGTTTTGTATAAGCAACATTTAAAATGTATCAATTACAAAAGACTAAGATCTGCAAACCCATCTAACTATATGTTTTATCTTCAACACTGGAAAAACTGAAAGCTAAAAATGGAGCAAAATGTGGGTTTGTGGGGGCTGTATTTGTGTGTGTATCTGTGTCTGTATGTCTCTCAGTGTGTGTGATATTTAATACGTACATAGAAAGAGTTTCCTAAGGATTGATAATAGCACATTTAAAACTTACTGTAGTCTACTATAGTCTTTTTAAAAGTATTGCAATTATCTGATGTTGTGGGTTTACACGATTAAATCTTGCAAAGCAAAATTCCCCTATTTTATTAAAACATTTTCAGCACTTCCTAAAATTTCTAACTTTTCTGTCTTAAAAATAGGGGCAACTGGTTATCCAAAATTCCTACTGAACAGCCACCTAAACATCTGCCATCTTCCTGGGATGTAATGGTAATGGACTAAAAGCTCTCTAACAAAAAAGTTCTCAAGATTGAATCTGATATATCTGTTCAGTGACAGAACATACAATTGATAAGAGTTTATCTTGTGCAAATTTTTGTAGCAAATCTTTTGTAAAGTGCTGGAAAAACTTACAGAATGAGAGAAAGGAGGGCTGGAGAGAAACTCTTTGCATGAATGTACAAATCTGTCAAATCCATCACCAAACTAAATGTTCATGCTACTTTGGGAATTATATTGATGGCAGAATCGAAACAAATCTTCAGTGCTGATTCAGCATACCTCATTACTTTAAATTTATCTTGACATTTGGATATAAACCCTTCGGTGAACAACCCTCCCCCCCCCAAAAAAAAATGTAGTTTAAATGAATGATCAGTTTGTGGTTATATGGTCAATCTACGGGGGAAATAAGAACATTTCATTTTAGAACTATCATTATTATGGAGCCATAATTCTCCTTTATACCTGACAGATGCCTGCTTTCTCTGGTATTGTGTTTGACATAATTTACATAAAGAAAGTCCATGTTTCCTATATTGAAGGTGCCTCCATAGTATTTGGCTTCCATTATCTCTATGATATTGCATAACGCTATTCGCAGTTTTAATTTTAACATTTAGTCACAGTGCCAAATCCACATTCCCATTTATAGTAAGAGGCTATGGAAAGGATTAAAAATTAAGATATACTAAAATTTATTCTTGTAAATGTAAGATAACTAGAGGTGTGTATGCTGCATACATACAGGTAACTAGAATAATTCCTTTTATCAAATTATTATTCCAAACATCCTCTTTGTCATCTTTCTGATATAGATGGTTCCATTCATGACATTTCATGTATATTCCTGTTTCCTTTTACTTCTACAACAATTAGTACTTTTCGAACAAAACCTTATCTGAATTTTTTCTTTAAAATTTGATTTAAAAATATTGTTCCATTCAAATGTGGATTCTTTTAAGGTTGCTAAGGACAGTTGCAACATTTAGAGAAGTGCAAAACAGTGTCACATTAATCCAAAGGTTTGTGAATCAAGTTTGCAAATATCAAGCAAAAATAAAAGTATTTTTTCTTATATTTAGTTCTGTTTATACCATAATTTCCTTATCTGTGTTTTGGATATGGAGAAAAATATGGAATTATATTCATGATTTCCCAGTATATCCACATGATCAACAGACCTTAAAGGGAAGTATTTCATGATATAGCTTCTTGAATTTAGATTGCCTCTGCAGTATAAAAGTCTCGTGGTACAATTTCTGGACAGTGTGGCATTGCATATACACTGTATGCTTGTGTGTGTGTGTGTGTGTGCGTGTGTGTGTGCGTGCGTGTGTGTGTGTGTGTGTGTGTGTGTGTGTGTGTGTGATTGCTAACACACACAAACATTTCTGCTTCTCTTTCCAGATAGGGTTCTCTTTCCAAATAAAGTTCAGTAAATATATACTATCAAACTCCTATTCCAATTTTTGAGATGTGTTGGACTATAACTTCCACTCATATCAAAGGAATGAAAGAAACTACATGCAACACATCTGGAGGGCACCTGTTTGGAGAAGGTTCACTTAAACAGTTTTTTCTTGGAAGAAAGGACAGATTCTTAGAGAAAAAATTCTAGGACACAGGAGGACTGGGTTAAACAACAGGACATAACGAAGTATCATTTAAGAGGAATGCTCACTCTCTTATAAACTATGGAAACTCCTTAACAAATGAACACATGGCACGGACTTCAATAGTAAATAGCTATGTTAGCAAATGCTGTTGTAGTATTGGGTTTTGTTTTTATCAAATAAGAGGATTAAAGTATTAAATCAAGGACCTACAATTCATTACCATTAAAAACCATCACTAGTTTTTGTTTTCTTTTAGGTGACTGCCTTTCTTTAGCTAGTCCATTTAGCTTTCATACCCATGTAATTATTATGGTTCTGATTAATATCTTAAAAGATTAATTAAAATAACCAAACAATTTGCTAGTGTTTCAAATTAATGTTTGGAAGTGGCATCTCTTTTTATATTAATATATATTGCATTTGTGGAGCATAATACATTGTGAGACATCATGTTTAATATACTTATTTTTCCTTAATATGAGGTTGAACATTTGGGTATATATACTTCCTAATGTAACTTATCTTTTTTTATGTTTTCACCCTTGTTTACCTTCTGTTGCTGTATTTTCCTGCTAACTACAACAGGACATATTCACAACAGGGCTTTTTTTTTCAGTGTCACTGAATGTACTTTTCAGCAAAGAAGGAAAATGGAAGCAACGGTAGTTGAAGAAGTCACAGGAAGACATCAAAGCTGTTTTTAAAATATGGTATTTGAATGCAGCATATCAAGAGATGGTAGAAAAGGTTTTCTGAAAGGATTTTCTTTAGGATGTTTCTTTACACATCCCATTAATCTTTCAGAGACCTTATTTAATTTCTCTAAATACCAGCACTGTGCTGGCCATGGTTATGGATCAGTTTGTTCCTGGGAATCTCTGAAGCATGTTGGAATGTCTAGGCTCATTTGGGTGCATTCTCTGAAGTTTGCAACATGATCCCTAAAAGCTCTGGGGGCCTAGCAAAAACACAAAAAAATGTGTAAAGGAGATGCTTGCTAAATGGCCAATTTGGTGCCATTTTCTATCACATTATACTTTTTAAGTTTGTTTCATTTTCATATGCTTACCATATCGATATATTTAAGAATCTTGATTTAAGCCTAATACATTTTAGGATAAACTCACTGATCCAAACCTACTGCCTGTGACCCAATTCATATAATCTATTTGGAATTTATTCTTCAAATAAGTTATTTTGTTCTAACCCATGATAAGCTAGGATGGAAGCACACCAAAAATCAAGATAAACTATGTTTCACCACAATGTATGTTCACATCATTAGAATCTTCCATATCTATCACTGGCTGTATTTGGAGGTGTCCCTAGCATTCTGCTTTTCTGATCCCCCCTTAATTACCTTTGGTCAGACATACCTCAATGTGCCTTGTTACTGGTGATAAGCTGCAACCACCATATCACATAGACTGGCTGATAAATAGCTAAAAGCCATATATTAACAATTGTTTGAATGATTAATCCTACAACACAAAGACCTCCCAAAGTACTGTATGTCTAAAATTACCAATGTTGATATCACTTCGGTCTGGTAGTCATGTAGCAGCACAACTCCTTCTTTCAAATCTGCCTCCATCTCTGTCTCTATCTTATGTCACTTCCCCAATTTAGGTTCAATGCTTAAAAGAGATTTTGGCCAGAATGATGGACTCATGCAGTTCCAGAATTCTCTCTATATGCTCTAAATGAATGGTAGATGCTTTTGAAAATTGTGCTGAATGATCACGTGAAAAATATGACTCTCTGATATGCCATAATGAATACAAAAATATGGAAGGGCCAGGTATGTGACATTATCATTATAAGTCTTCAACCTACTTGGAAATCTTCCTCTTCACATTTATGGAATTCTGTAAATTTTTCAGTTTCTGATTCTTAATCATAACCACAAGACTTTGAAATTGAATTATTTCTCAAATCTTTGTGATTAAAGCTTTTTCAAAGTTTTTTTTTCTTAAGTTCCTACTGTAGAGTTACATTTTTATCTTGAGGTTGTATTTTGTACCTGTATTCAAACTGGCAGTCCCCCCTGCAGATAATACAGAATAAATAAATAATAAATAAAATGTTAAACTAATTACTTATAATTACTTACTTGCTATTGTCCCTGAAGAAAAATCTAGTTTACAGTGGGGAAAAGTTGTGAGCCATTATCGCTTATACAAAACAATATTCTTTACACCGTTGCAGCGCACTGTAGAGGATATTGATTAATCGTTTGGAAGGATAACTAGCAGCTTTCTGAAACCTGTTTCATAACTCTATACTATTGTTTGTTAAAAGGAAAACAAATCATTGTGACTTTGCAGGAAACAGTAAAGCAACCTTGCGTTATTTTGTTGTTGTTGTTTTGGATATCCATTTCAGCAAAATAACAAAATTTTAATATTTTTAGGAATATGTTTGTAGATTGGGCATTTATTTTAGTAAATATTTTTGATTTAGGTTTCCTGTGAGATTTCGTATACCTTTTCCTCAATCCTTTATCATCACAGCATTTCAACAGAAGGACAAATTCAAGTCTGTGAGCATTTCCCTTTTGTTACTTGAGCAAATGTAGGTGTAGATAAAGTGGAGCCATGATCTGTTAAGGTTCCATGCTTATAGTTTTTTCCTAACAGTTATGTTCTCTTTTCACAGGCTGCTGTCTGACTTACGGGCACAGGAAAAGAAAAATGGTTGCATCTGGTTAAAACAATCCAATATCAGATGATTTTTCAACTCCACGGCGATGCACCATGCCAAAAAAGTAAATCTGCCAGACCTCCCAAGCACACTAAAAAGCTTCCCTCTCCTGGTCTCACTCTCTCAGCAACATTTTTTTTAGAAAGGCCCAGAAAGATAACATCACTAATTATCTCAAAAGGGACCCCTAATTCAGTTACATTTTCAAAGGAAGATGGCCTCATGGGGTTCAATGTCCCCCTTTAGCTTTGCCTTTTCACTATTTGTTTAAAATAAAAGTATACAAGTAGAACATATTCACTGTAAAAAAAAAGAGCTTAAGTTTAAATGTGTTGCTCCATTATTGTATTTAAAGGCAGAGAAAATTATTTGAAGTGATGCTAAAATGTCCGAAACAAGCTACATCACCTGTGATGAAAGGATTAGATAATCTTTTAAGGTTCTGAAATTCATACATATAATATGCAATGGGTAAAGGATACATTGCTGAAATTAAATCAAGGTTAATGTCACTGCAATAGTCATCCTGAACTGCAAGTACATTTAACTATAGGTCTTTTTTTGGGTGTGGGTGGGAGGAAGGCAGGAATTTATACTCCTACTTGGAGTACTGTAGAGAAGTTAAATTTATGAATGAATCAATTGGCTTCCTTCTACCATCATTTTAATATCTTGATCTTTTTTATAAAGAGAGTCAAATACTAGTAATTTCCTTATTAAAAACAAACAGAAGGAAAGCCGCATTCATCTGCACCATCCAAATTTTATACATACAGCTTTTTTTCCAACATAGAGAAAAGCAAGTCACATCTTTGCCTTGTTAGGCCACATTGAGGAAAAGGAGAAATCAAACAGTTAAAAGGAAGCATGCATAAATTTGAAATGTGCATGTTCATTTTGTCACATGCTGCTCTAAATTCGCTTCCTTAATTTCACATTGGAACTATTTCTCTATGACAATGCTTCTTAACTTTGATTTTGGGCCAGTCACTCTCTCTGAGCCCTATCCCTCTGGCAGGGTTATGTTTCTGGGGTAAATAAGAGGGCAAATGGGTATCAGATATATTCATCACTTGAATTATTTATAAAATAATAATAAATATGGGATATAAATAAATAAATAAGTTGGCCAGAATTCCTTGGCCAGTTGGTGAAATTCTGGGAGTTGAAATCCACCATATTCACTTTAAGAAAAATTGTTTGCCAATATCTCATACAGCCATGTTTCTCAACTTTGGCAACTTTAAGTTGAGAAACATAGCTCCATGAGATAATGGCAAATCATTTTTCTCCATCTCAAGTATGAAATATAATTCTAGCATCTGGTCATCTAAATGTGACATTTTTGACACCATCTTTGATCCAGTGAATCAATTTCCTTGTATTCCTTTGGTCTTTTTCTTTTTATTCTTGGGCTCTATTTTCAGATTTCCTGCATCAATGAAATATATTTATGCAGGTAATCCACAACTTATGACCATAATTGTGTCCAAAATTGCTGTTACTAAGTGAGAAATTTGTTAAGTGAGTTTTACCCCACTTTACAACTTTTCTCGTCCCATTTGTTAAGTGAATCACTGCAGTTCTTAAATCAGTAACACAGTTATTAAGTGGATCTGGTTTGCCCATTGACTTTGCTTGTCATAAGGTTGCAAAAGTGGATTATATGACTCTGGGACACTGCAAGTGTAGTAAATATGAGTCAGCTGTCAAGTGTCTGAATGTAAATCACATGACCATCAGGATGCTGCAACAGTTGTAAATGTGAAAAATGGTCATAAGTCATTTTTTTCAGTGCCACTGTAACTTTGAACAGTCACAAAATGAACTGTTATAAGTCTAGAACCCTCAGTATTGTGCATTTATTTGAGTGTTTCCTAGCTTTATTATATAATTTATTATTTATTTTACACCATGTAAAACCCTGGAATGATATCACCTAGGAAACAGGTAGATTAAATTCCATATGCAAATTAGTGTAAATTAGTCTGAGAAATGAAACCATCATCATAAAATAATACCCATAGCAGAATATACTTGTGATTTTGAACTTTCATAAAATTCTTCTTTACTGATATTAAGGACCATAATGATGAGACAATTTGCAAAAGTCATTTCATATTTTAGATGCTATGACCAAAAGACTATTTTTGTGTTTTCCCTCTGTTGAGCCTCATTTGGAAAAGGCACTATGGGAATAGACCCCGAAAAAGATATTTCACTCTGGGCAGGTAAATATGGAAGAAAAGTAACTTAGTCTCAACCCTTTTGAGCTTTATACATTGGGTCATAAAGAGATTGGCAGTAGAAAAAAAGTGCTGGCATATATGGTAGACAAAGCAAGTCGCAGTTAGGTTTTGTGCCATACTATTTTGAACTGAATATTTTGCATCATTTTGAAAAACATCTCTAAAACAGAAAACACTGCAAATATACTCAGTTATACTCAGTCACCAAAATATACTCAGTTTACTACAGTTTTTAATAAAAATTTTGTTTGTACTAATTTCAGTTTTCATTAGTAATTAAGACTGGATTGAATCATTACTTTCATTGCCAGCAAATAGATGGACACCTACCCACACCAATAGCCAACTTCTGTGGCACATTTATATTGCAAGTACAGACTCTACAGACAATCCTTATCAGCTGTCAACCAACAATGGAACAGCTGTGGCATATTGGTGGTGCCTGAAATCTATCATTCTCTAAGTAGTGAACAACACATTGCCAATAGGGCCTCTACTTTGCCTCACTTAAGTGTAAGTTAGAGAGTA
Source organism: Cerberus rynchops (assembly GCA_032468195.1). Lineage (NCBI taxonomy): Eukaryota > Metazoa > Chordata > Lepidosauria > Squamata > Homalopsidae > Cerberus > Cerberus rynchops. The sequence goes on from JANHFJ010002141.1 coordinate 265,940, forward strand.
AAAGAGTAGAGAGTAAGAGAATAAGAATTTGTTCAGCCCATTAGACTTTGTGGATTATAGGACAAATGAGTACACAAAACAATGAAGGATGAATGAATCAATCCTCAGCATTTCTCTCACTCCTTCTCTACTTTAGTATTCTGGAGACAAAATAATATTTTCAATTTGGAAATATCAGGGATTCAACCCCATCTCTAGATGGACTACTTTCTGCCCCATAATTCTATGAAATCTAATGGATATACTAGAATATTTTACTGTGTTTTCCAGATAGGATATTGCTCATCAGGAAAGAATGGCTATAATTCCTTAGGATACTTCGCATAAATTTTTAAATGATCCCTTATCAAAAACATTATAGATATGTTTTTGTGCAAGTGAAACAGGAATTAACCAGGAGAGGAGCATTTTTTTAAAATCTAACATTCATATGATGACATGTGTTCTACAGCTCTACAGGATTAGTTACTACAAAATAGCCAAACCTAACTAATTAATACTAAGATAGGAAGGATTTTTATCAGTCACATTTCACCTTCTGAACAAATGTAGACATAGCTTCTTGTTCAGTTTTCAAGACTGACTCTGTCATAAGACTAAACAAGTCATAATGAAAGTCCGCTGTTTATTCTATTTAGGATCCCCACACACACACTTTAATTACATTATGAAAAATAAAGAAGTCCTCAGAGTTGTTGTTTTTTTCTGTTCCTTTAAGAAGTCATTATTATCTTTTTAGACTATCCTAATCAATTCATGCTACACTTCTCAAAAGATGTCTTCAGTCATTTGTGTCTAGTATGCAGTCAAGTCACAGATTATTTATGCAAGCTAAGAGAAAAGGTTTGTTTCCACATATAGTATATTTGACACAGTTCTTCTAGAAAACATAATTACAATAAACTATAAAGAAGTCTTCAAGATGTTAATGTAGCCACTTCTTTGTTCGATACACATCCCTTCTGGATGATCAAGACCTTTTGGGATGGAACATATGGTGGTTAATTTTTCTTTGGGGTGAGGGGTTCTGCCATTTTTAAGGAAGTAGTGGTCCATCCCACCCTCTCAAGATGCCATTGTTAAACCCCCACCTTTATGGACAAATTTCATCCAATTTCATCCAATTTCCAATTTTCTCTTTTTAGTAAAGTTAGTTGCGTTGCTGCTTGTTCTTGAAGAAACAGATTATCTGAACTTCTTTCAGCCAAGATTCACACCTATGTATAGACCAAGATGGCATTGACTATATTCTTGATTACCTTGGGAGGAGCAGAATAAGGATCCATCCTTCCTCTTTTTTTTTAAATGTTTCAGCAATTTTCAGTACTAGTAATCATAATTTTCTTCTTGCCTGGGTCAGGGAATTGGGAATGAGCAGCACAGTGCTATGTTGTTGTTTTTTCTTTGTCCAGGGTCAGTTCCAGTTAGTGTTGATGTAGAGAAGGGGAGAGATCCAGTTGATGGCTCTACTCCTGTTGGCTTTTTCTGCAGTAGTGTTGCCCTTTGGAGATTATCCACCACCATCCTGAAAATAACATTGGCCTCATCCCTGTTGGCCTTTCATATAGCCTTGAAAAATGGACATGGGATTTGGGGTGAAGCTTGTCTCCTGTTGATTGGACATGGCTAATATGTGTTTTAATTCATTTTATTTTATATATTGTAAGGCACCCCAAGTCATGGAAAAATGGGATGGGTGGTTATACAAATCAAATCAATAAATATAGGTAGTACTCATTTAATAACTGTCTTGACAGTGGCAATTCACAATCACAATAGTGATGTCTATGGAGATTCTCAGGCATCCAGGTCATGATTGTCTCAAAAGTGCTTTTCAAAAGGCAGCTGGATTTCTTTGTTTTTTCACTTCTCATTCAATAATTTCATTTCTCATCCAATAATTTTCTTCAGATGAACGGAAGAAGCTTCTTTGCAGAGAAGTGAAACATCTTCAAGAAAAAAAACAAAGAAGTCCAGCTGCCTTTTGAAAAGCACTTTTGGGACAATAGTGATGAAAAAAGTTAATTTTGTAACCAGTATCCACAGTTATGATTCTCAAAGCATTTCTTTTCATTACGTGTTTGCCATTATAGTTGGTTAGTACATGTTATCCTGTACCTGATCCAAATTTTGCCCCTTTGCAGGGCTGTGAGATTGCTTAAAAACAAGCTATCTGTTCTTGAATTGCTTTTCTCTGCAGCACATCACTTCTCTCAAAGTGATAATTGCAAGTTAACAAGCTTAGCTATCTGACTTTAATTAGTTAATCAACATGCAGCTGCTGCCTGAAATGGACAAGACTCTAATCAGTTTCATATTAAATGCTTTTATTTGCCCTAAGCCACACTGTACCTTTTCATATCTTTCTAGACTTGCAAACCATTTTTGTTTAAATTCAAAGTCCTCTTCAACTTATCATGTTTTATTTTGTGGATCTCATCAGGTCCACTTAGCCACTTGATCAACTTGATTCATTCATCCTTTCTTCATATATTTGTTTTGCAATTCACTTTCTCCATATGACCACCTTGACTTATTTTAGGATATGGATCATTGTACTAATACATTAAATTATTTTCATGGCTTCCTTAAAATCAAGTCACTGGTAAGAGCTGATAAGCACACGAGAGCAGCATTTTCTCTAAGTGACTGGTTTCCAAATCTTGCTCATAGTGCCAGCCATTTCCCGGTACTCACGGGCACTTACTCACGGGCACTTACCCCTCATCCTGGTTGCACATCTGTGTTGCTAAATGAAAGTAATCAGAGTC
>JANHFJ010002141.1:302815-313150 GCA_032468195.1 Cerberus rynchops
GTTTCCCCAGGACCAAGGTGCTATATCAGACAACATAGATAAAAAAGAAAAAGAGCAGGACACAGAACTACACATAGTTCTAACTAAGAACTTAGAAAGAAGCTAAATACACAAGTATTTATGGTTCCAGTTTCTTTGTATTGAGGAATCTGATGGCTTGTGGAAAGAAACTGTTACAAAGTCTATTTGTGTTGGCCTGAATGCTTCTGTACCTCTTTCCAGATCACAGGAGAGTAAAGAGCATGTATGAGGGAGTGTATATGGTCAGCCACAATGTTTCTGGCTTTACGGATGCAGTGTGTGGTGTAAATGTCCATGACAGAGGGAAGAGCAACCCTGATGATTTTTCTGCCATCCTCACTATTCGCTGTAGGGTCTTATGATCCAAAATGGTGCAATTCCCAAACAAGGCGGTGATGCAGCTGCTCAGGGTACTCTCGATGGTCCCTCTGTAGAAGGTTGTGAGGATGTATGGTGGAAGCTGTGCCTTCCTCAGTTTCCTCATAAAGTAGAGATGCTGATGGGCCTTCCTTGTTATAGAACCAGTGTTGAGGGACAGGTGAAATTCTCCACCAGGTAAATACCAAGGAATTTGGTGCTCTCTATGATCTCCACAGAGAAGCCATTGATGTTCAGCAGGGAGCGGTCCTGTTGTGTCCTCCTGAAGTCAACAACCATCTCTTTCATTTTGTCTACATTCAGAGACAGGTTGTTGGCTTTACACCAGTTTGTTAACTTCTCCACCTCCTCTCTGTATGTTGTCTCGTTGTTCTTGCTGATAAGACCCACCACGGTCATGTCATCAGCGAAATTTATGATGTGATTCAAACTGTGCAATCAAAATGTTGATTTGACAATAATGAATAAAAATACAACCACAATAAAGATTTTTAGATCTTTTAGAACCTGATGTGTCCATTCACTGCATAAATCATTTTTAATAAGACCCGAGCTATATTTGTAAATTCACCGAAATGGAATTTTCTTATCTTCACTTTTCTAAAGGCATGTTTAAGCATGGCTGTTTGTCAAACACCAGCATGTGATTTTATTTACTGAACATGGCTATAAATATATCATCCATCTACTGAATAATACTAAAAAATGCATAATAGTTCTAAACTATTTCTGCCATGCTGTTATGTTTACATGCTAAGGGAAAACAGTAAGGTCCAAATTATTGCTGAGTGTATTGTTGTATCATACAGAACAAATTCTCAGTGGAAAGGGGCTTCCGTGATTGTGAGAATTTTCTATCAGATGAATTGTAGCTATACTAGATAGGATATTTCCTGTATGGCACTGTCACCGAAAGCTGTCAACTGAACCAAACTACTAGTGAACTACCGTATAGTAAAAAATTTAAGATAGTAACAGTAGGACAATTAACACTCTTTTTTATGCATCGTGCTGAGGGTAGTCCAGTATATTAGTCCAATATTTTAACTATATTACACTAGCTTTCAAAGTTTTGAACAGGACAGGCTTATTAGACATACAATCTGTCTTAAATCAACTGTTCACAGGTTTAGGAAATAAAAGCATAAGGAAACTAATTAACATGGATGTTTCTCTCAATTCCTAACTTCAACATTCTGACTATCTGAAGATAAAACTATAGCTAATCATACAGATGGCTGAAAATGGTTATGAAATTAATATCTGTTGACAACATCTAATTCAGGGAAATAAAGAGAAACTGAGTAAAAATACTACACAAGCTACACTTCACTTTTTGCAAAATTTGATAAGATTCTCATTCCAAGGGATTTTGTTTTAGTTATATCTCATGCCAATGATTAAAATAATCCAACAAACTCCAATTTTTAATTCATATACTACAAATTATTTTTAGCTTTCAGATATTATGCCTGCCTACTTGTATTTTTAATTATTAGTATTTGTCCTGTTTGGTTGATTTGTTTATGTGCAAGAGAGCAATCTTGATAATTAAATAATTCATTTTTGTCTCCTATATGGCTTGTTTAAAATTACTGTTTGTCATGCCCTTTATTTTGAGCTATTTTAATGCTGTGAGAATACAGTTACTTACTGCTAGCTGAATATCTTTTAACAGAATAACTGTACCGTAATTTAGTCTCTTAGGCATATTGAATTACTTAAATGTTAGATTTTGTTTCTGCTGTCTATACTATTAATGGGACATCTGCTAATGAAATGTACATCTTGGATGTCAGTTGATGGAAGTAGCTGCATATTTTAACATTTTTATCAATGTTAAATTACATTATGTTATTTAGTCAGAGCTTTATAATTACTCAACTACAGTTTTGTCATGGTATTTTAAAAGAGGGGTTTTTTTACCCAAGTTAATAAGTGATTTCTAAGTTATTACAGTACCTAATTAACAACATGTGATGAGAATTTTTAAAATTTATTATATAGCTTTTATACCATTAGTAATTATTTTTTTAAAAAAATAACATGAACAGTTCAAAACAAGACAGGACACAGATGCATCCTTACTTCAGCACATGCTTGCTGTACTACCACAAAGAAATGTCAACTGAGAAATAGTTGCAAAGCAATCAATAATATCAATCAAAGCTGGAAAGGGGCCTTGGATGTTTTTTAGTCCAACCCCCTGTTCAAACAAGAGACCCTATACCAGTGTTTCTCAACCTTGGAGACTTTAAGATGTTTGGACTTCAACTTCCAGAATTCCCCAGCCAGCTGAAGTCCAAACATCTTAAAGTCTCCAAGGTTGAGAAACACAGCCCTATACCATTTCAGATAGGTAGCTGTCCAGTCTTTTCTTAAAACCTCCAGTGATGAAGACCCTACAATTTCTGAAGGCAAGCTGTTAATTGTGAAGGAAGTTTCTCCTTAATTCCAGGTTGCTTCTTTCCTTGATTAGTTTCCATTCATTGTTTCTTGTCTTCTGGTGCTTTGGAAAATAAGTTGGCCCCCCCTTCTTTGTGGCACCCCTCAATCAATCCTGGCTGTAGCCTAAAAACATTAAACTTAGCAGAAACAGGTGACTCATAATGATCTGACCAATCCATTTTATTTTGCAGGGTGGGCAAGAAATTTTTATTTTTATTTTGAGATGTGGCTAAAATAAAAGAACTGCCAACATCATTAGCTGCATTCACAAAGTCTTTCTCTGCAACATTCTGAAATAAAACATATGTAGATGGAAATGTCAGTTTTGGAAAGTTTTCTCAAATCAAGTGTTATGTTCCTGTAAAAGTTTACAGAGGTGTTAGTCTCATTGCATTTACCTGGAATATTCCTGTTTAATTAGGTGTACACAAGAATAATCAAGAATACATCATGGGTGGTAAATCTCATTAATTGTATTAGAACTGTTTCTAAATAGAATTATATAGAATCCATAGTTTTTGTTAATCAGATTGAAATCACCAGTTGCAATATAGTCTATCTAAATTGGATTAATGATTGCATAAAGTTACTCTAAAGCAAAATCACTGGGCAAAAGGTTCTGAAATAAGATCATTGGAGAAAAGCATTCTTTGAAGCTAGTAACTAACTCCAAACTTTCATCAAAGCCAGACAGAAACCAATCAAATTCTTCTTCCATGCAAATTTTAAAGATTCTGCCCCGTAGCAAATGGTCATATCCATTTTCACATCATAATTATAGCAAAAGGAATTGATGATCCCCAGCCAATTTTCAATCTACTATGAAATGCACACTACATTTCGGCCACAATTTAATGCTTTATTATGCTTTCTTAAAACCCATTGAAATCAATAGGCTTAAGCACACTGAATCTGAATTAGATTGTGGTTTTAAAGTTCATTAATGTTACCATCGAGAAGAAGAATTCTCCCAGAACCTGAACTGTTGTTGCTAGAGCAGCTAAACTTTATCAGTCATCACCACCTTGGAATCAAACACAGAGGAGTGACTCAAAAGTCCCCTGCAAGCTCTTGAATCAATTGTTGCTTGTTTGAAATTTTAGATTTAACCTTCGCTGCATTTTCAAGGAAGTGAGTATTTTCAGTTTACTTTAAGAGGCTCAAATTGCAGCAAAAGCCACCACTCAGTTCAGTTTCAATCTATTGCATGCATAGAACTTATTTATGATATATTCCTAATTACGCCTGTCCTTCCTGCATCAGCATTCTTCAATTGGACAGGTAAAACCTAATTCTGTTTATGGTTGCTGTTATTACTTCTAGCTCTGTCAAAGCATTCAAAGATACATTTTTTAAAAAGAGACAGCTCCTCCCCCCTTTTCTTCTGTCTTTTTTTGTGGCGGGGGGAGGACTCGGCATTGCTGTACTAGGCTGTGGGTGAATATTACTCTTACATTAATCTTGCAATTTGTTACAACAAGCTAATCGCTGCATATTTCCTTTTTAAACAGAATAAAAAAGATGTCCTAAAGTGCATAAAACAAATCTTCACGTAGTTGGAGTCACCTGTGAATAATTGACATAGAAATCTCTGAATTTTTTTTAGATCTGTTGTTGTCTTTAGACAAATTGACTCTTTTTTAATATGTGTATAATATGTTAATAAATTAACAATATTATTCTTGGGTTTTTTGTTGTATTTTTAGTATTTTTTTAAAAAAAAACTTAAATATTGAAAACTTTTCCTAATACGCAAGGCAACTTGACAACCGGGAAGGATAAGATGCAAGAAACATCTGAATTATTGCAATATTATTGCAATATTGATTCAGTAAGAGGTGGCTGGGAATTTAATTGGAACATTGAGGTGGGGTTTTATCCTTTTTACTATGTGCCCAATTTCTTGATAAAAATAACATTCTTTAGCTACTTTCCGATCTGCAGTACAAATAGCATGGGATTGCTAGAACTTTCTCTATGAGAAAAAAAAAATCAAAACTCATTGCTCTGTCGAAGTCCCATTCTCCTGAGATTGGACAGTCATAAAGTAAACAAATACTTAGAAACTCCAAGTAAATAGCATATTAAATATACTGTAGAAACAAAGAGCTTAGAAGGCAGGGAATGGTGCCAGAGACAAACTCCACAAGGATCTCAGTGATTCAGTAGAGTGAAATTACCCAAGAAAAACCTTGGAGATCAAGAACCACAATTAGAGTTTATCTATTGGTCAGGCATGAGCCAGGAAATAACCTGATATATATATTACTTGGTGTAACCAAAGGTCATTTACTGGGGTAGAATAGCTATTAACGAGAAAGGAAAGACAGAAGTTATGATGCAGAGACAAAATGCAAAACAAAGATTCACAAAAAGATTCTTTATATGAAGCTATACTATTTATATATGTAAATATAATAGGTTAAATAAAATATTCCAGCCCTGTGAAGCAAACTTGCCAGCTGCTCTGTATCTACAATATCACTTGCAAACTTTTGATGGGCAATCTCAAAGCCCTGGCTCACTTATCCTTAAACCAGACATGGCTTGTCCAATTTTGAAAGAATAGGAATGTTTTTAGATTCTGGGGAGTTTGGGATGATGTGTCTAATGCAAATGTGAACATGTGCATTCATGCATTTACCCATATATCACAGCTGGGCAGGAGAAACATTCTTTACCCCTTCAATCCCCATAACTCTTTTGCCAATCGCTGGTTTCCTGCTCCTAGTGATAGCAGAAAGACAAAAGTCTTGAGCAGGGTCAGACAAGATGGAAGAAACACCAATGTTCCACCTTTTGTCCAATAATACCTGTTACGCATGTTAGTTTCTTCTCTGGTTATGTGAGCCACTGTTAGAACCAGGAGAGGCAGCCTTGTAAGAGATGAGAGTCTACATGATACAGTATATAAGCTAAACGCCTACCTCATGACATTTTAGCATACTTCTATTCTCCCAATACAATGCATGCCATAACTAATAGATACATTTTAAAGCCAGTGTTTATATAAAAGCTAGGTTCTAAGTTAAAAGTATGGTAATATGAAATAAGGGGCAGGAGGTTTTTTAGTGACTAAATCTAAGGCTCTTGAGATTGGAAATTCCGTATCTCAGGAATGCACAAACAAATCATATTTTCTCTCTTAGAAATTAAGTAAATTTAGTCTGATTATTCTGCAATGAATAATTATATGCATTGCTTTAATCAGACAATAGACAAAAACGTTATACAGCTCTAACATAAAAGTACTAGAATTGTATATCTGTATTTACCAATTACAGGATAAACTGTTTCTTATTGCTTGATCACAATTGTTAGTCTGTTCCATATCCAGCTCACATAATATATACTGAGCACACATGCTAGAGTTTATAAAACCTCCTGAAAAATTTCCATTGGGAATATACTTTGATTCAGCCTTGAACCAGAATTTGTAATTCTTGCTCTCTAACCTTTAACTTTGAAACTTGCACCCCATTTTGGTGGCGTTTTACTGTAATGTTATCTGGGTCCACTAGAGTCAAACAGTATAGGAAATATGATTACAATAATTGTGTTAGAAATAAGTTGCTGTCATGATCAAGTAAAAGCCTCCAAAATGAAACTGATAAAATTGTATCTTTGACCTTCATGTCAGTTCTAAAGAAACACACTTCAAATGCTGTCTACGAATATTAGGATTATTATTTTTGAAATAGAGACTAGTTTATATTTCCTTTTGAGAGTTCAGAAGAGCTACCTTGTTTGTAAAAATTTGTAGGCAGAAATAAACTCTGGACTCTTATGAAACAATAGGCCAGTAGTAAAACAGGCCAAAAGTTTCAATAGAATTAACAGACTAACTTGAGTAAGACTCTTTGAAAAAGGTTTTCTTCCACAGATTAGATTCATAAAATGTATATATTTAAACACTATTCTCCTTGTTCTTAACAATTTAATTATGTTTCCTCCCTGGAGAAATAAGTATAAAACTCTAAATGTATAGATGTATGCAGAATAAAATATCAGAATTAATGCTCAGTTGAACCAGAATCATATAAAAAGGAGTTGTATCCTCCCAACAATTTTATGATCTAGTTTCTAGCAGTGTGTGTGTATATTCAAAGCATGTTTTACAAGATAAATGTGTGATTAGATAGCAAGCTTAATTTTACTTCGCTGATTTGTTCATTATTTAGATCATAGACTATGTTCTCCTGAAAAAATGCATAATAGAAAATATTTTATGATTGTGCATGACAGCAACAAAATGCATTTTAAACTAAACTGCAGTGATGTATAAAGTACAATACAAAAATCCATATGAGACTCTTTTTATTCAATAATGAGGTATCTCAACCCAATATGAATCCTAGGCCATACAGTAAAAATAGATTAAAATTTCTCACAACAGTGAAAGTGAGTTGTGAAAGTGCAACAATTTCTAAACATAGGACAGGAAAGAAAAGCTCCCTTAATTTTGCCCCACTTTCAATAATTATGGGCTAAGTTGTTGAGGTAATCAATGCTATCATTTGTTCAAGGAAATAAAGTAAATTAACCAGAATGACAGTTACAGACTTTCAAATGCCCACTGATATTACTGTCCCTTTCTTAGAATTAAACACTCACTGTATCTAACATCCAAATCTCCTTTTTTATTGACCTCTACTATGAATCTTTTCCTTGATGTCTTTTAAAATAGCTATTTAAATTAGACAATCAATCATCAAATTAGATACATGACTATACACATCAAATTCCAGTTGTTTATTTTCATTCTGGCACACTCATAAACATGCAGGTTTGAAGAATGTAATCAATTGGCATAAGCTTCAGTGTTAAATGGTCATCCCAGAAGATGTCTCTGCGTTGTTTTGAAATGTACTTTTACAAGGCATTTTAATAAAGTTTGTTTGTATTTTCCTTGATGAATAACACATTTGCTAGTGAATTTTCTGGGATGTTTGGTCCATGGTCTTCCCTTTCTTTCCCTTAGAACTCTTTGGTGGTAGCAGACTGCAGAAGTCTTGTGGGACTATCCCATTGTGATCTGACCTGGTTCTGGCTTTGTCCAAGTAATTGTACTCACAGTAACACTCATGACCCCAAGAAGTCATTGATAAATTCCAGCACACAAAGTGCAGGGTTAAAAAAGTTTCAAATTTGAAGTGGCAAAAAAAAGCTGTTAAGCCACAAGACTGGTATTTATTTATTATTTTAAAATAGCCAACATGCTTCAAGATATTTTTTTTTCTAGCTCTTTCACACATCAGATCAATATTTAAAAGAAACAGAAGGCTTATCTGGTATTGTAGTTAAGCACGTAGTGTAAAAGGATAAGTGTGCTTCCCTAAGTTTTTCTTAAGAGTGGTGGCACGATTACACTTTTGCCATTTGCTGTGATATTTGATTGATCCTGAGATTTAAGATGAAAGGTGGATTTACGCCACCGAGGTCTTAAATAAAGTAATAAGGTATTGCTGATAATAAAGGTTAACATAAACAGCACTGTTTTTGAGAAGTGCTCTAAATTGAAAATATATGGTGGATTTGATTAAGCAATATTTCAGCTTCAGTTTCTCAACAATTTCATTTTTTCAGTAAACAGATGAAAAGAGCAATCCTATGCATTTCAGTTCACAAGTTCCCTTGAGTTCAGTGAAAGTTAGTTGGTGTTTATAGGATTGTAATCTAAGTCTGTTTTTAGACATGAAACAGCAGAAGATGAAATTATATTGGACACATGTTATGCTATCATCGTAAGTTGGCAATACCTCTAAATTACGTTGAGAAAATATTGACATTTAAAACCATGCATGACTGCGTCTTGAAAGCCAAATAATATGTGTTTTGCTTTGGAATGTTACACAGTGAAGAATTAGTGGCAGACAGATCAAATTGACCTCCTTCACTAAGTGAAATTAATGGTCTGTTTTTCCATTCTATACATAGAAAATTCTTTTCCTTTGGGGTCAAAATGCAAATATTGGAGAAAGGTCCAAGCCCTGGGATATTGCAAAGTTACAAACCTGGTTATTAAACCATAACATGGGTTCATTCTTTACAATGTGAATGCTAAAAAACATTCAAGTTTGTGATGACCACCTGGATAATACCAGTGGTAGAGGTGGGGGGGGAGTTTAGTTTTGCCATATGAAAACATGCCTTCACATTCATATTTCACAGCACTGATTTAAGTAAATGGTGCGTTTGGATTTCCCTAATTAGATGATAATACTTAGCCTAAGAAAAACACCCAACCTTCAATGAAATTACATAGCTAATCTTAATCCCCTCCCTAGAGGAACTGCAAGCTTCAGGAATCACTTTGCACAATGGTTTACTTTGGGGTCCCTTGGAGGGGTCCTGCAGGGAGATCTGTTTTTCATACTACATTCCTCTGCACAAATAAAGCACAGCTTTGTGCCCAATTCTTGAACAGAAAGCATTATTTGTACATGGCCACCAGGCAGAAAATCTTCCATAGATGTACAATTAGAGAGATAAATGGAGTCAAATCAAGATATTAAATGATTCACAATTTCAAAATTAAGAATTTGAGTTTAACCTTTTTTAAAAACAACAACCAAGTTTTGTTTTTTAAAAAAAATTATGACATCCTTTCAAAGAACATAAACTTCCCATAATGTTAATGATTAGGAAGTCATGTTATATTAAAATCCATTAAAATACTTTTATCATACTCATTGGCTTTATTAACCCATCTACTACTAATCTCTCTAGTTCTTGAACAGAGGCAAAAGCACTTAAAATAATAGCTTATTTAAAAGTGAGCCATTTTATATTTTTATTTATGATAATATTTATATCATAACCATTTCTAAAGACTTTAGACAGAATAAAGAATATTATCTTTACAATAATATTGCAATAATTAAAATCTTAACAAGCTATTATTTTAAAGTTCTTTGGTCCCTTTTGAACAACGACTCTATTTTGATGGTTTTAACACAGTGTTATTTGACACTATCTTCTTATTTTGCCAATGCCATTGAGTGTTTTGTATCTCTAATTACTTCATCTTGATTGTTGACAAAGTGATATAAAATACCATAAATAGATATATAGATAAAATGCCTCTTTCTAAATAAGTGAGACATGTCTTAGACGTGCAAAGGAATGGCATGAAATATGTTATTGTTTTGAAAGTACTTCATGTTAATCCCTCCTCTATGTTGTGGTTTAGGAAGGCATACACATATTTGAAAAGAAATGCAAGTGAGTGTAACAACATTCAGCTCACAGCCAGCCGCACCATTGCCTCAGATTGAAATATTAGGAATCTTAGTGGCTGTTTGTCATCCAGACAATTCCAGTGTTCTTTAGTGTGTCCTCATGAACCTCTGAACTGAATGAACTACTGTCTCAGATATGCCAGAAGATTCCATCCCCTCACAAGTGCTCAAGTAAGATTTAGCCATGAGCTTCTCTTTAGAGAAAGAGAGAGGAGACATTTTATCTCTCCAGAAGACCTGGTGTAAA
>JANHFJ010002141.1:342074-353239 GCA_032468195.1 Cerberus rynchops
AGACTATCACCTACACACAACGAAAGGGTTAAAAATCCAAGAGAGTGTTGTAGCACCATTTCAGGCTGACATTTTATTAAAGTATGTTTTTCTGAGCAAAAACAATAAAATGTGTTAGTCTGAAAACACTCAGAATTTCAGTTACCATAGAGTTACATGGCTCTCATCCTACAACATACAGTAGATTGGATTTGTATAAAAGGAGAGGCTAAAATATGGTTGATTAGTTTGTAGTTCTGTGTACCTTGAAAACATTAGTAATTTTTAACCCAAGTACTTCTGAGATTCCTGAGCAGAGTGCTCCTCCTGGCACAACTAAGGAGTTAGAGCTATGATGCCACAAAGTCTTTATTTCTAGAAGGATGTATAGCAACTGGGTTGATTGGAATTTAACTCTGCCAGATATCTCTACACAGAAAGTCCATTGAATTTAGTAGGGATTATGTTCAGTGAACATAGTATTGTATCTTAATACCAGAAAATGTCAAACACTTCAGAAATACCTTGATGTTGCTCACAGATCATGTTCAGGCATATTGGATACTACCCATCCACTTAATATCACTTTACTTGTTCACAGGTCTTTAAGGAGTGACTTTCATTGATTTCCATTGTGAATATATCTTCTACCTAATCTGGAATCCTACAGCCTATTAGCAAAGCTGAAACTAAACATATCCATGGAGAAAGAGGCATTCCTTTTCAAGGCAGTATTTTTGTAAATTCTGGTGTGCTGAACAACCATCCTATTTTAGTTTAAACTAAGTCCAAATGCATATGGGTTGGCAGAACATTTTACCTCATCTTAAAATTCACACATCCCTCAGTTGGACTCTAACTTTATAAGGATGCACAGGAATGTTCAAACTTTCAAATGTTTCTCTTCCCATCCCTGGCTCTTTTGCAAATTAAATGGTACAAAAAGCAAATGAAGCAGCAGCTGGAAGGTGGTGGCAGCAAAAGTTCTACACATGTATTCGTGGAGAAAAATCTATGTGGTTTCTAGGAGCCAAAAATGGATTGGTTACACATAACTGAGCAGTCAGTCAGAAAGGATTGGAAGAAGACATCTTGGTGCAACATCAAGTTGTTTTGGTAGTCTCTCTCCTCCTTTCCAAGAAAAGGGTGCTTTAACTCAGTAGCCATGATCTAATCTTGCCTGGCTTTTCTAGTCTTTATGATGATGCAACTGCCTTTCTCCCACCCAGGGATACAGTTTTTAAAAAGTCAAGATAGTGGCCATAACCAATGCATATGAAAATAGGTGCACCTTTAAGCACACACACAGCTGTGGCCATCATCTTGATTTTTTCAGGCTGTGCCTACAGCACCCCTGTTCCATTTGAGAGGAAGAATTGCCCTTATGTCTGCCTGTGCAAAAAGCCCACTTCACACAGAATTAGAGGCCCACAGAAAGTTGGTTTGTGGCTCACTGGCTGCTATTCACACACCTGACAATTAGGTCAATTAGACATCCAGGTGCTACATCATCAGAGCGCAGTAAACTTGATTGATAGCAGTCTTGGCTAATCTTTGTAGGTGTCCTTTACAGTTCGTTGCATTGTGCCAAACAATTGAGTTAATTCTATTAACCATGGGCTAGTCTGTTGTGTGAACAATCATCCAGGGTTCTTTCCACCCCATCTTTAGATTCAATTTCCCCCATGAAAATTATACATTCCTTTCTGATAATAGTGGTCTGAGAACAAGTCCCAAAGGTGCTTTTTCAAGAGGCAACTGGACTTTGTCTTTTTCTTTGAAGACGAAACTTCTTAAGCACGATGAGAAGCCAAACGTCTTCAAAGAAAACCCAGAAAGTCCAGTTGCCGCTTGAAAAACCACAACCGTGGCCTGGAGGACTGAGAATCTCCATAGACATCTGAGAACAAAGGTATATTCTTCTTTCTCCTGCGCAAACCACAACCACCTTGTGTCCATCCCGACCTCGCCCGCTCTTGATCACCAAAGCAAAATAAATGCGTTTAAGCGGAGAATGTGTGTATGTCTCTCTTAATTAAAAATCTCTGGATTTCGCAGCTCCTTGGCCCCGAGACCGCTTTTAAGAAACGGCCTTCTTCGCGGAGGACCAGAGGTAAAAAGCCTCGGGCTATAATAAGCACGGCGCTGGCGGGCTCATGGCTGTCGAGGTTTGCCCTTCCCACTCGGCAGTGCTCAGGTGGCGGGGGACATATAGTATTACATTGAGATTAAATTAGAAGTGACAGCCCCGCCCCACAGATCCCTCTAAGGCTGGACCTTGGAGACAAGGGGCTGCTGGCCGCAGATCACCCGAGCCGGTCCTCGAGTGGGCCAATGGAGCAAAAGGGTGCATCGGAAGGGGATTAAAAGAAAGCCCAACTGAAGCGGGGCATTGGCAAGGGCTGCGCTTTTGTTTTGTTTTCAGCCATCCGGGCTGGCTAATTATTCCCACCTTTGGAGGGCAATTTCACGCGCCGGGCCCATCGATCGTCCTTCTCCTCCTCCTCCTCCTCCTCCCAGCCCCCACAGGAGAAAGGATCCTTGTGTAGGATTGAAATCTGTTAGAACCCCAGACCGCCTCTTCTGCGCGAAATAGAAATCCCTTGAATTTATCCCGACTCTTGCCTACGACAAAGCCTTTGAATTCAGAATCAAATTGGTTTGGGCAGCAAATTAGCCCCGCTTTTTATTTCTACTCCTTTGGGTCTCTTATGCAGATGAATCCTACCCATTTTGATTCAGGAGGAAGTCCAGCTGAATCCAGTAAGACCTACTCTTGAAGTAAGTGTTCCTGGGGCGTTGAAGCTTTAAAGAACTAAAGTCCTATACTTCTCTGGAAATAAAACCAATTTTGTTCAATTGTATCAGATTTTCAGAGACTGCCTGGACAAGACCCTGCAGTTCTCTTGGCAGGATTATTTAGATGTGGTTTGCCATTCACTCCTTCCTCGGGCAGAGAGAAAGTGACTGGCCCAAGCTCACCCAGCTGGCTTTGCAACCAAGATGGGACTAGTGGTCTCCGGGTTTCTAGCCTGATGCCTTAACACCAAACTGGCTCACTCTCTCTCTAAAAAAAAAGGCATGTTTAATATCTGCCAATTAAACTAAAGCAGATTTGCTTTCCAATGTCTACTTAGTAGTAGGACTGTTGTTATCGTTGCTGTTTTGGAGCCCCTTTTGACTGTGGATCAGTTTCTTTTTCCCATTTCTGTCCAGCTTCTGTCATCTTTGCTTTATTTTTTGTTACTATATTTTAAAAAAAAACTTTTTACCTGTAAGTCACTCAGTACCATTGGGATTTGGGTGACATACAAATTAACTAAATGAAAAAGAAAAATAATTTGTGTATGCAACATGTCTCTGATCAGATCCCAATACAAGTTTATGCTTAAGTTAACATTTACTTTAAAGGTGGCACAAGATTTTGATTATCTGATCTAGGAAAAAAGTGGTAACAGTCTTCCATTATAATTCTTTTAAATGGCACAATGATAGTAAAACTTTAAAAACCATTTCCACTAATCATGCAACACCATCATTTTCTAAATGTGAATGTTCTTCTATTTAGTAAAAAAATAACTAATCAAGAAACGACTGGGGTTCTCTCTCTCTCTCTCTCTCAGAAAAAAACATTGTAAACATTTGCTTGATTTGATCAGGCTATAAATATTATGAAATAAATGTTCTAATAGAATACCAGAGTGCCATTTTGGTATAGTAGTTAAGGTACTGGGTTAGAAACCAGGAGACTGTGAGTTTTAGTCCTGTTTTAGGCATGAAGCCAGCTGTGTGATCTCGAGCCAGTGACTTTCTTTCAGCCCTAGAAAGCATGCAATAGCAAACCACTTCTGAAATCCTGCCAAGAAAACTGCAGGGACATGTCAGAGAGTTAATACTCACTTGAAGACATCCAAAAATAATTAGCTGCCTAAAGTATCACAAATGTTTTTGTCTATATAATGCAAAATCCAGCTCCAGAAGTCCTTTTTTGTTAAAGGAAATGTTTTATTGTAACCTTCCGCTGGATGTCCTTCAGGTGTCTTGGACTTCAAATCTCACAATTTTTAGGCAGCAAAGAATTGTGCAATTTGCAGTTCAACATATCTGGAGATGGGAGGAAAAACAGGTGTACTATCTGCTATAATACTAAGAAAGAAACTGCAATACACTGTTACTATTTTTTTGTGATTCTCTAAACATTTTAGTAGGCCAGATTCTGACCAAGGTTATCACACCTGTTCATTCAGTTGAAACCATGCTTTTTGTATTTGAAACCATACTTTTTGTATTTGAAACCATGCTTTTTGTATTTGAAACCATACTTTTTGTATTTGAAACCATGCTTTTTGTATTTGAAACCATGCTTTTTGTATTTGAAACACGCATGAGTAAATACTTTATTTTAGATATGCTAAATTTAGGCATCACAGACATAGGTTAGGATTCTCACACTATAGAACATATTTTGCCAACAGGTTCCTTCATGATAGATTGGATCTGTACTTTTTCAATAACATGGCACCAGATTGGACAGACTACATTCAAACAATATAATTAAATTCAAATGCCAATTTTGAAAGATACCTTAATCACCTTTTCTGAAGTCCATAGAATTGAGGAAGGGGCTAATTACAGTTTCTAAGGATTTACATTCCAAAATTTTGGAATGCTTTAGGACAGTTCTTTTTTCTTTCCATCCAACGAGGACATCCGCATAAAGAATGAAGATTTCAGAGGACAGCATCTATACACAGAGATGGAAACTAAAACTTTAAAGTTTATTTCTTTACAATATTTCTAGTTTGAGCCAAGAAAAAAATTGCCAATTAGTGCATTACTTTAAAATTTGCATAAGTAAACATTGAAATGGCAGATAAAAAAAAGCTAATGAAAACACAAAATATGCACTTAATTGGTAATATTTAAGTAAGATTTCAAGCCATGATTACTCCTTCAAGTAGGTTAAATCTGACTGGAAGATTTAAACATCTCTTAGAATCTTTTAAATTTTTAAAATCTGCTTTTTGTCATTAAAATCAAGGAAGATGTTATGATAGTGAATTAAAATAAGGTCAATGGGATGATATGGTTACAGAAACATAAAACTATCGCAGGATTTAGTATGCTTAAAGGATAAACTTAAGAAATTGGAGATCAGGTGGAAAGCCACATGTTTTATGCAATGAATAATATCTTACCTAGAGATTGTTTGGTAGAATTGGATAATTCAGATTGCATCTTAAGTTTCACATGATTGTTCAAAACATGAGTTGCTGTGCCTTATGTTTTTAATATTATCTTTCAGCATCAATGGTTATTTCCTTTGCAACTTTTCTCCTCATAAAGTAAGTTGAAGAAAAATATTTTTAAATATCATTCAACAAGAAGCATTGCATAAATATCTCAGTTTGTAAAGGTAAGTTCTTCTATCTAGCCCCAAGATTATTTGTTTGGTAAAACTAGAGAGCATAAATGAGAGATTGCAATCTTTTTGTATTCTAAACTTGCCACGAATTATTTTGAGAAGTCACCTATTGCTTTGTTCTTTGATATTAATATTAGTTTATTGCACAGTTGCTTGTTTATATAGTTTTATGTTATAAAATAAACAGTGTAATTGCTTTCCTTTTATTGTACATTTTTGTTTGAAACAAGGATTAATATCTAGATCACAGAACATTGTTTTGGGTTAAAGAAGAATATGTAATTCTGATCTATCTGATTCAAAATAAAAATTGAACATTAAACAGATGCTTCAGATTTGAATTTAAAATGGTTTTGCTTTTGGACTGATTTACACAGGATGAACATTACTACTATGTGGGCTTTGAGGTTTTGTTTATAATCATTTTATGAACAAAGATACAGATCTTTGTCTATAAAAGGCAACTATCAATAGATGAACTTTGTCCTCCCAAGATAGAAATTCACTGGTAAGCAAAGGATTGGCTGTTGCCTGGGTTGCAGCTGTATCTTTCTTTTTCAGGCTATTAAACAGAAAGATGCCTCCCATTTGTTTCACATACCATCAAAAATACTTTTGTTAGACTATCTGCCAGACTCTGCATGTTGTTTTGCTTGGATTTTCTTACTGCATAATACCTGTCATTTGTTCCGAATTTAACCAAGGATGACCCTTTTGAAACATGCACACCTGGAGGGTTTTCTGTCCTTTGAATCCATTTGTCTGGCATCAATCTGAAACTGTTTGTTTAAAGATAATTATCTCCCCCCTCATCACACTTTGGAGTTCCAGGCCTGTTGAGTTAAGAATCCTCGAGATTGGGAATTCAGAAGAAAGGGCAGGCAGATACATTTAAAGAAGGAGTCTGCAAGGAAGTTCAAGGTAAATGAATTAATGCACGTTATCATCTAATTCTAAAGAGCCTCCTCTGTAAATTCTTATGTGTGAAATGTTGTCCCAAAAGTCACCTGACAAATATGTTCTTATTTCCTCAGGCATTTTAGGAAACCAGTTCATACTTATTAAATACTGTGTGGTCACAAGATTTGTGATATTTTGCTGTTGATTTTTCTCTACATTCTGTATTTTTTAATTGTTTTACATGGATTTATTTTAAACTCTATTTGCTAATGGAATAAGTCCAAATACACAGTCCAAGAAACTAATCATTGGGCCTCTAGTCAATGTTATTCTGACACACTCAAATCTCACTTCTACAAAATAATATTGGCAGAAGCACACACTCCTATATACATATAGTATTCAACTTATAACAGTTTATTTATTGACTCTTTGTAGTTATAATGGCTCTGAAAAAAGTGACTTATAACCGTTTTTCACACGTAAGACCATTGCAGCATCCCTATGTCATGTGATCAAAATTCAAATGTTTGACAATTGATTCATATTTATGATGGTTGTGGTTCATGTGATCAGCTTTTATGACCTTCTGACAAGCAAAGACAATGGGAAATGCAGATTCAACTGTGTTACTAACTTAACAATTGCAGAGATTCATTTAACTATTGTAGCAAGAAAGGTTGTAAAGTGGGGCAAAATTCACTTAAATGTCTTGCTTAGGAACAAAAATTTGGGGCTCAATTGTGGTCCTAAATTGAGAGCTACCTGTACTAACCTTTTTAGGTTTTTTGACAAACTTTCCTTGCAACATATCATGTCACCTCCATTTTAATATTACTCCATTCTTTTTTCCAAATTCTGCCAAGATATATAAACTGACCTTCTTGCTTCAGCTTGTTGTTATTTTTGTATAACTTGTAATAATTCATTCCATTTTCCTGTCAGGCACACCACCTGCACAATACATTCCTTGCACAACAAAAAGTAGTTTCTATGTAATTAGAAGAAACATACATCACAGAGATTGCTTCCAAGTGTGGTCCTTGACAATAGCTAACACATAATTTAAATTTTAATATATATTATTCCAGAACAGTCACAGTATTGCTTGCATGCAGAAAAGATAATAGACATCACTGTGGTCTGTTTAAAAAGATAACAATTTATTTGCTGTTTGAGACAGTGAAAACCCTGATTTTTAAACAGAAATATAGTTTCATTTGCTTCAAAGTATATTGTATTTCTGCTTATGGACCATTTATTCTGCTGATTGGAACTCTTAATATCTGTTCCAAAGCCCTACCCTACTGGCATCCTTAGTAGGTCTACCTAGAATGATAGAAATTTGCAGTGGAACTAAATGGATAGCCTGTCATCTGATCCAATTATGCAACTGGATTGTATAATTGGTCAGATTCATACAATATGTTGAACAGAAGCATCCATGGAAAAGGTAAAGACATGAGAGAGACAAGTGACAAAGTGTGTCATGATACAAAATCCATTATTTATGTACATGTATCAGACAGAGGGATCCAATCATTGAAAGGCATATAGATTAATGGGCTCTGTTGGGTTCTGATAGTCTTCCAATTGCACAACCCAATTGAAGCCTTTGTTGCTGCCTGTAACAAGAAGGCAGCCTTTCCCTTCCAATGGATCCTATCTCTTTCCTTGGTTTGTAGGGGGGTTGAGAGAGATGAAATGAGTGATGAGACACCGAGAGTGTCTCAGAATGCTGACAAACAGCAAATCTGACCAAACATGAATTAGGGCCTACCTTGTGGTGAAAAGTAAAGTGAAACATCAGTATTTGCCTCCTCTTATTGTGCCCAGGGATAGCTATCCAGAAGTTCCTCTTGGCTAGAGCAGGTTCAGGTTGCTTGGAGAAATGTGCTCGGCATCTGTCAGGCAAAATCACTTGGACCTACTTCCAGTTAGATGCCAACCTTGGTGCAGATCATATGAAAATGACTAGGATGCAATCAAGTATAGTTATCTGGGAGAAGTTTGAACCATTTGGGCCTGATGAAATGGATAGAGTTCTCACAACTGTAAACCTGGCCACCTATATATTAGATCCCTGCCCTTCCTGGTTGACTAAAGGCAAGGTAATATGACTAAAAGGTGATATGTAGTTGGGTTTTGGTGGTGGTGAGAGGAGGCTGTTCCACTGGTGAGCCAAATCATGTTAGATGATTTTTGTCCAATTCCTTTTTAGGGAAGATTGTTGAGAAGGTGGTTGTGCAATAGCTTCAGAGAATCCTGGAAGAAGTGGATTATCTGAATCCCTTTCAATATAATTTCAGACATGGATATGGCACTGAAATAATATTGGTCACATTTTTGGACGATGTCAGATGTGAGTGGATGGCCATCCATCCTTTCTGTTTCTTGACCTCTTGATGGCTTTTAATGCCATCAACCATGACATTCTTTTGGATTGACTGAAGATTGGAGTATTGTGCTGGTTTCCTTCCTTTCTCCAGGGTTGGTGTTGATCAGTTAATATTTTTTCAGGGGCAAGAGGTCCCACCTTTGGCCCTTGCTTTGCAGGGTTTGGCACGGTTCGCTGTTCTCCCCACTCCTGTTTAATATCTATATGAAGCTTCTGAGCATGGTTATCCAATAACACAATCTACTAATGATATCCAACTTTATATCTCTGACCCTGCCAAATTATGTGATGCTGAGGAAGTCCAAGTCTCTGTTTCTGGATGCGGTGAGGTTGGGAAAGAATTCAGTAGGCTGCATTTCAGTCCTAGCAAGTCCAAGAGGTTTTGGAGTTGCTCCACCACCCTTCTCCCCAGCCCCTCCCACCAATTCTGGGGACTTGTCATATTTCATTCCAGACAGTGTGTCACTAATGCAAACTGAATCTGTGTGCAATTCAAGGATCCACCTGGATTTATTTATTTAATTAGTTAGTTTCTACTGTATAGCTGCCCATTTTAATCCAATTGACTATTGTGGGAACAGGAGTCAACCTGTGGCCTTTATGCAATTCTGTGTTGTGCATGTTCCTGGACCATAATGTTCTACATAGTCACTCATGTTTTGATCATCTCCTGAGTGGATTACTGCAATGCACTCTACAAAGAGCATCTGGAAGCTACAGCTGGTGCAGAATGTGACCACATAAGACAGTTATGTTACACCTCTGTCTGTAGTGGTGCTACACTTCTGGGTTCAATTCAAGGTACTGGTGGTATCTTACAAAACTCTTCATAGTATCGGACTGGATTATCTGATGGACTGCCTCTCCTCAGTTACATCTGCTCATCCCATTAGGTTTGAGAGAGCGGCATATGCTGGGTCCTATCTACTAGGGAGTGATGTTTGGCAGAAACTAAGAAGACATCCTTTTCTGCCTTTCCAATGGTGTTGCCCTTTGGAATATTATTTCTCTGGAGATCAGAATGGCTCTGACCTTACTGAATGTTCATAAAGCCTTAAAGAATTGTTCTTGTCATCAGTCTTGGGGATCTGGATATTCAATTCAATTCAACTCAATTCTTTATTGTCAGTGCACAACATGTGTGCAGCGAAATTGAATGAGCCTCCATTGGTACAATCACACAAAGCACAGGACACAGAATACATTCAAATACAGAATACAACTCCAGACTTATACAGGGTCCGTGGTATCGCCAAGAACAGGAAACATTTTAGGCTAATTCAATACTTTGGGAATTTTGAGAGCAGGTTGCCAGGGAGACGGGGGCCATCTGTTCACAATACAGATAGTCTTCGACTTATAACAGTTCATTTAGTGACCATTCAAAGTTACAGCAGCACTGAAAAAAACAACTTATGACCATTTTTCATGCTGGCCATGGAATCAAAATTCAGATGCTTGGCAACTGACTCGTATTTATGACAGTTACAGTGTCCCAGGGTCCTGTGATCCCCTTTTGCGACCTTCTGATAAGCCAAGTAAATGGGGAAGCTAGATCCACTTAACCACCGTGTTGCTAATTTAACACCTGCAGTGATTCACTTGTTGCAAGAAAGGTTGTAAAATGGTGCAAAACTCACTTAACGAATGTCTCACTTAGCAACAGAAATTTGGGGCGCAGTTGCAGTCGTAAGTCGAGGACTGCCTGTATGGCTATCGAACTGGGGGAGGCACAGCCACTCCTTTCCTTTTTGCAAAAAAAAAAAAAAAGTGAAGTTAGAAGTTGGTGAGCTGCCCCCCTTTTTCCTGCACCTCTGGGTGGAAATCAGCACCTGAGGGAAGCCCCTTCCCCACCCTCAGTATCCCTGATGCCTTTCACAGTTTCCATGCAAACAGCTTTCTGGCCTTTCAGAGGAAAACAAGAACTCAGAACCAGACAGCCTAATGTAACCGGTGCCCCTTGCATTCCTTCCTGAAAGAGGTAAATTCAGAGGAATCGGCTTCCCTCCATTATCCACCTCCCCAAACAGAATGCAACGCTTGACGGTGCCATTTTTAATTTGCGACAGAGAAGAAAGCAGAGGTCCTGGGATAATCAGGTTTCCACAGAGAGAAAAGACAATCGTTCCCAACACGTGAAAGGTGATACGGCCGGCGGGGAAGGGTTGGGTCCCTGCTAGCTTGCTCTTTACCATTCCTTCTCCCTGCATGTGTTTGTGTGTGTGTGTTTTTAAATGTCTCAGTCACTGTGAGGTCATGGAATTTTCCAGCAATGCCATTTCCTAGAAAACCAAGCTTGTTCTATTTCTGAGGAAAGCAAAGCGTTACTTAGAGGTCTGTAGAAGAAGACACCTTCCTCGCAAAGTGCAGGCTTTCTGGTATTCTCATCTGTCCCTGTCCACAAAAGTTGTGGTGTCTTTTTCTGGCAGGCGGTATGCTTTCCTGTTGTTTGGCCCGCTCCCA
>JANHFJ010002141.1:355310-368846 GCA_032468195.1 Cerberus rynchops
CAAGGTTGAGAAACACGGATCTAATCCAGGGATCTCCAACTTTAAGACTTGTGGACTTCAAACCCAGAATCCCCCAGCCTCGCTGGGGGATTCTGGGAGTTGAAGTCCGCAAGTCTTAAAGT
Source organism: Cerberus rynchops (assembly GCA_032468195.1). Classification (NCBI taxonomy): domain Eukaryota; kingdom Metazoa; phylum Chordata; class Lepidosauria; order Squamata; family Homalopsidae; genus Cerberus; species Cerberus rynchops. The sequence goes on from JANHFJ010002141.1 coordinate 355,433, forward strand.
GCCCAAGGTTGGAGACCCGCGATCTAGTCCAACCCCCTGCTCAAGCGGGAGACCCTCTACCGTTTCTGACGACCAGACCACTCCTCCTTCTCCTGGTGTTCTCTGGGTGGGTTACAATTTAACATCATCCCTAGCCAGTATAGGCATGTATACCCAGGGACAGGCATTGTAGCCCACCACTTCCGAGAGCAGCAGTCATAGCGTCTGAGCCATAGCTGTCGTATATCCGAAACGCTGCCCAGTTTCAGGTCGTCGGGGCGGACACTTCCGCTTGCAACGGACCTTCCGGTTGCTTTCCCGGCGCCTCCATCCCGTAACAAAGAAACTAACTTTCCGTCTGCACTTTCCTGACCACGCCTCTTGGGGGAGCCCGCCTTGTGCGCCTCGTCCTCCCTGGGTTACTTTAGGCCAGCGAGGGCGTGGTCCGGGGCCGCCTCTCCCGTTTCCTTGGCCCGGCCCGCCCCTCCCTCCTTCTCCGAGGATCGTCAGACCGTCGCGAACTTCGGCGCAAAAGGCGAGTTGGGAGCGGCCGCGAAAAGTTCTTTGGTGGGGCGAAACCTCGAGCCTGTTGCGGAGGTAAGTCTGGAAAAAAATGGTTAAATTAGGCATTTAGAGTCTCCCAGTGGGCTTTTTAATCGGGGTCGCTGGGACTGAGTCCTTCGGATTTGTTTTTGTTTTGTTTTTCTTTCGTCCTGGCTTCAGTCGAACCCTGCAGAAACTTCTCAGGGCGCTTCGGTTTAATCCCGATAACAAACCTTTCCTTTTGGAAAGGCGTTTTGTGCCAGTTCCGAAGTCGACCGCGGCGACGGGCAAAAGCAGAACCGCCGTTCAGCGGGTGCCACAAAGCCTGGAAGGTTTTGTCTTGGCTTACAGGGAATCTAGACTATTTCAACAGAACTTCTTCCCCGCTTTTGTAAAACGTAGTAGCAGGTAGTCCTCGATTTACAACCGTCATCGGGGCTAAAATTTCTATTAAGCTAGACATGTGTTAAGGGAGCTTTGCCCCTTTCTTGCCACAGTTGTTCAGTGAATCACTGGAGTTGATGAGGTTAGTAACCCAGTTGTTAAGTGAACCTGGCTTCCCCATTGATTTTGCTTGTCAGAAGTCACAAAAAGGGATCACATGGATTCCCCCCCATTCTGTGACCATCATAAATATGAGTCAGCTGCTAAGTGTCCAAATATTAACCACATAATCATGGGCATGCTACAAAGGTCATTAGTGTGAAAAATGGTCCCAAGTCCCTTTTTTCAGAGCCGTTGTAATTTTGAACGGTCACTAAATGAATTGTTGTAAGCCGAGGACTACCTGTTGCTCCATGTCTATATGAGGAAACAGAGCGTGAAGAATTATTTCTGCTGACAAACATTCTGCATATGCTCAGAGGCTCTCTGGTGTTACCTCTTAGCTGACATGAGATTCTGTGACTTGTGATAAACTTGTGATAGACTTGGAATAAGCCTAGCTCAGTGATTGGGAGGTTCTTCGGTTTGCTTGCTGCTATGAAAATGTTTCATGGTTTGTTTGAGATATTTGGGCAGTTGCTTTATTTTGATCTGATTCCTGGCTTTCTTTATGATGGGTGTGGTGGCTCTATGGAGGCCTGCCTCCCTGTGTTCCCTATCTCCTTTAGTAGGCATTTGTCACCAGGCCGTGCATCCAGGGTATGGCTGGAGGGGAGAGGCAGCCATTCTAACTGCATTGCTATCCCTAGGAAAATTCAGTTGCTTACTATTGTGATGTGGCTTGGGCCCAGGGAAACATTTATACTTAGGGCTTGGTTGTCTAGTTGCCTGACTTTTATCCTGGCTTTGTTTGGATGACACATGTATACCTACACGACCGCATTTAATTTGCATGTTTAATAGTAGTTTGTGAGCCCTGTGTATTTATATGTGGAGGTTCTAATGTTGATAGCTGCTCAAATAATTTATTGAAGGGCGAGTATCAGTTCTTTAAGCCAGGCCCAACCTTACACCTGTGTTATCCAGCCTGGAACTTCATCCTGAGTCAGTGTGGCTGGTAGGCATACTTAGTTTATAATAACATCCTTTGGTTTTCCAGTTGGGGGAAAGTTCCTTTATGCAGCAAGAGGTGCTGATTGGAAAATGGAGTGAGAAAGAATCTATATTTCCTCTATCTATGGAAAGCTCAAGGAGCAATGGCAGCAATAGCACTTAGACTTACATACCACTTCACAGTGCTTTATAGTGCTCCCTCTAAGCCATTTACAGAGTCAGCATATGGTCTCCAGCAACCTGGGTTTTTCATTTTACTGACCTCGGAAGGATGGAAGGCTGAGTCAACCTTGAGCCTGGTGAGAATTGAACTGCCGAACTGCTAGCAGCCAGCAGCCAGCAGAAATAGCCTGCAGTACTGCATTCTAACCACTGTGCCACCACAGCTCTTGGAGGCTTCCAAACCAGACTGAGCTGATGCCTGAGTATCTCAGAAACTAGTAATTAGTGATAGAAGAAGCCCTCCCAAACTTGGTGATCATTAAGAATAATATAATGAGTGGAACAGGGTCTCTCTGATTTTTATTAGCCAGCATTGCCTAATCCTTAATCTTGCCACACACTAGCAAGAGCAGTGAGGTTTCTGATTTGTCCAACCCGATCCTAAACTTGGTAACTTTGGGTTTCTTTTTCAGTCTGTTACATAACAGCGTAAGTGGAAGTTATGAAACCAGCCAAAAATGTCTAGAGAAAAATGGAACTACAAGTAGTTCTCAACTTAAGACCATTTGTTTAATGACATCTAAGTTATGATGGCAGTGAAAAAAACGACTTATGATGGGGTCCTTGCATTTAAAACTGTTGCTGTGTGCCTGCAGTCACATGATCAACATTTGAGGACTCAGCAGCTGGCATGTATTTATGCCAGTTGCAACATCCCAGAGTCACGTGATCATCACAATTTTCTCAGGGGATTTCTCACAGTGATGTGCTTTAAGTCATGAGGTCACAAGGATTGTCTGGCTGCCATTGTGAAAGAATTAGCTGATTCAGGGGACACCCAAGTGTACAATTCCTACACTCTTCTTCCCTGTCCCCATACGAGCACCTATTGGCGGAAAACCCTGAGATTTTCTGTATGCAACTCCACATCATGTATTGATTCTATAAATAGTCTACCTTTGAATTTGTAAATAAAGTAAATAATTTCATATTTGCTCATTAGGAATGTCCATTGTGATGTGCTTTTTAACAATTGTTAACATATGCTAAATAAATAAAACTCAGGAGACTTCCGACAAGCAAAGTCAACGAGGGAAGTATTTCTATTTGTTTATTAACCATGAACCATGGACTTAAAGACCAGGGTAAAAAGAGTCATAAAATTGGGTGCAATGCAAGCACATTGCTTAGCAACAAACATTCCAGACCCATTTGTAGGTTATAAATCGAGGACTACCTGTAATGTTTTGAGGCTGAAGTTGTTTCATCATGGATTTTAAGAAATTAGTGCAGTGGGTGCTGCTAATGCTGAGAACATGGATGCCCTGGTCAGTTTTTCTACATAAAGCATTTGGCTTGTTCTTATACTGTTCATACCAGTTTGACCTCTAGACACCAGCAGATGTAATTGTATGTTACATACAATTCATAGTTAATTTAGGAAGCAAGCTACAATAGTGATTTACCTTCCCTCCCAATGTAATCCCTTGATTGTGGCTAATGCTGTGCCATAAAAAATAAAAAAAAATCCCAGATGGCACAAACAGAAAATTAGGGGCCGAGGAAGGGCCTGGAAAGAAAATGTAGCTGGATAAGTAGAAATTTTAATTTCACAGTGCTTCACATTGCAAACTGTAGTTTCGAGTCACACCTGTCTCATTTGCTAATGTCTGCAAACAAAACTGCTATTGTAGATGCAGGCGTAGCAAAAAGTAACACAGAAATAACCAAATCTCTTTGGGGGGAAAATGTGTGAAATAGACTGCATCCCATCTCTGAAGACTATGATTCTTTCCCTTTTATGTGCCCCTTCTTAGTTCCAACAATTTTTGTTTAATCATCGATTAAAATAAGAGGGCTTCAGCTCCTTCAGAATCACAGGGTTCAAAAAATATGACCTACATGTAACTGTTTTAGTTACTCCAGTCTTCCTGACTTAACACTGCCCAGATAAAGTTCATCTACAAGTCCCAGAATCCCAAGCCATCCCAAACCTCCTTTAACTTCTCTGATGACTGACAACAGTTCCCATTCAATTTAATTCAATTCAATCCTTTATTGTCAATGCACAACATGCGTGCAGCGAAATTGAGTGAGCCTCCATCAGTACAATCACACAATGCACAGAAACACAGAATATATTCAGATACAGAATACATTTCCAGACTTATAAACAAATCCCTAACCCCAGGAAATGCCCGGGCTGGCACATTTCCACATACACATACATACATACATATACAGTGGAATGAGTGCAATGGCTATATTGAATGCTGTTGACTGCCTCTGAACCTTGGCTGCCAATTATGTTATATGGTTTTTAAAGTTTTATATGCTTTTATTTTGTATTCTTTTGATTTTAACTGACTATCCAGAGTCATATATTTGAAATGGACAGCTATAAAGAACTGAACGAATGAATCTCGATATACTGCAGATGCCTTATATATAGGTTAAATAAACCATCATATGCCATGAAGCAATGACTAATTTCTACAAGATGCTAAGATAATTATTTATTTCCAGCAATGCATTAAATCACAAACAGTCCAACTATATTTTAGCCTAATTGTAATATCATACATCAAATATGAAATTGTTACATGACATTTGTCTGAATATATTAAAGAAAAGCAATATATCAGGAAGTTCTTTCATAAACCAGGGCATTACAATAATTCTCAGATCTCCTAGATCTACGGTCACATCCTCTCTTTTTACTTTTTACCCCAAGCTTAATGAACAAAGGAAGTCCAAAGTCCAAATTCAAGGTGCTGAACACCTTTCCTTCAACCACTGTCAATTTCTGAACTAGCAAGTTTCCTGAAATTCTTGTTGTGCTTCACATATTAGCGAAGTAATTCTCAGTCCATGCTCTGGATTTCACCCTGACCTCAATGAAAAGAGAGTGGAGGGTCAGTTGTGTTTATTGTACATCCCATTAAAACAGGAAAATATGTAAAGTTTTCATTCATTGACATCCGGCTATTGTTAAGCCAAAAATGGTATTTTTGGTTCTAAAAAAAAAAGGTTAGTGGATTTTTGTTTTTTGTTTTTTTGCTTTACAGAATTTTGCTGTTTGGCTGCATCTGTTTGGATCTCATAGTACATCCTTTTAAAAAAAAATTACATCAACATGATCACTGAATTCAGGATAACAGAACATATAATTTGGGAGTTTTGAGCAAAACTTCATTGATCCTGGTAAAGTTATTTTAGCTATCATGATTATTATTTTCAAAACCTAGAGCCCATAATTTTCACGTATACCAGTGATTTTTGAATGCTGCTCTAACTTTCTTGAAAGGTTTTTAAGTGTTCTATATAGATCAGTACTGGAGGAAGAAAATGAAATCTAGTTTGACTTCTTCTGCTACTTATAATTGCAGGAAACTGTTTGAATGACACTTTGCTATGCTTAAGATTATGCTCTTGATTGAAGGGAGACCACAATGAGAACCCACTTGAGATTTATTTATTTATTTTGCATTGTGCTGGATAGAAGTGTACAGTATGACTCAAATATACTATTTTTATTTTTTTGAATTTGCAAAATACAGGCAATACAACAGCTGTAAATATCTCAGTGTGCCTCATTTGCCATATACAGTATATTCCCAAACATTTTTGTGCTGTGATCCTCAGAGCCTGCAAAAAATTCTGCTCCTAACCTTTAATGACATGGTGTTGAACAAGAACTGCAATTGGCTGTAGGCAATGCTGGAAGATCTTTAAAAAGGGTTGAAAGGAACCCCTAAAACTCCCTCTTCCCCAAACATACTCAGAAAATCTGCAGTCATTTGTATGATATTACTGTGTCATTTTCCCTTTTGCTGAATGTTTTAGCTACCCCTAAAATATCTTTGCCAATTACTAACATGTAGACATTTTCCTTCATATATAATTTTAAAATAGTATCAAATAGATCTCAAACTAATGCTGCTTCCGTGTTCCTTTTTTTTCTATGTATTTGAAAGTAATGAGAGTCAAACAACAGTTTTATTCCCAAAAGCACCAAATTCCGCTCATGGCAAAATACAGCCAGCTTTGATGTCCTAGTCTCATTTAGAACCAAGAGCTGGGATCTGAATCTTTCACTTGATTTCTTATCACTTGTTCTATCATCGATAGCCAAGTACATCGGTCTTCATTTGCCTGGAAACCTCTCTAATAATCATGCTCCATCATTACAGTATGCGTCACAAGTCAGAAGGGGAAAATACTCTATACACGTTCAAAGATACTCTATACATGTTTACAAACCCTCCTCTTTATGTATCCATATTTATTATGGAATTGAAAGCACATTCAGTTTTCAGCTTCTCAGAATTCATAAATAGCACTTTTATACTTGTGATATGTATGACTCCAGTTTGTGTTTAGTGGTGTGTTATTTTGACTGGTGGGAAAGGGTTAAGGAAAATAATCCCAGTACATTGTGAAAAAATTACTCTCCAGCTCAATGTGCACATAAGATCCCGCCTAGGAAATCTTATTATTGGGATTTTACAGTTAATTTTTTTCTGCTGTCTACAGCCACTTACATAGCCTTCCCTCTGGTTGTGTAGGAAAGGGGAGGGGATAGCTTTCCTGAACTCTGGAAAAGTCAGCCAAAGTTTGTTACAAGAAACTAAGAAAAATGCATTGAACAAAAAAAAAGTAAACACATGCATTGTCTTGCAAGCAATCTAATATTTTTCTTAGAGGAAAAAGCTTATTAAGTACATTTGGGATACAGACTAAACCCCATTGAAATAAAGACAACTGTAGTCAGAACACAAGTCATTCATCTGAATGAAGTTTGTGACGCAGCACTTCTAAGTTTTATCTGAAATACTATAAATAAATCCATAGCCACCAATGCAGTAAAAGAAATTTAGATCAGCTTTTCCAAAGGTTGGGAACTAAGATTTGAAAACACCTAAACAGCAATAGTCTGAAAAAAGCTGACCAATTTTTTTAAAATAAAAGGTGATCCAGAATGAAGGAATGTAGGAGAATGAAGAAATACAATGCTTCATATTTCTTTTAAGTGGAATAATTTTGTAATGTAATTATTTAATCCAATTATATAAGTGATGTTGTTAAAACTTTCCCAGCTGTTATTAACTGGAGTTTATTGAAATTGTTTTTTCTGCTTTTCAGGGTTTTGCTATCAATAACAGTTAACTTTTTCTACCAACAATAGTTAGAGGAAAGTATAATATTTGGCAAAATTAAGGTGCTTGAGACTTACACATGAATGCCTTTAATTTCAAAATACAGGAGACAAATAGGCATACTAAAAAAAACATTTATTGATAAAGATTTTTAAACTAAGGTGGAAAAAATAAGTGATAAAGTTTGGGTAGTGTTAATTTATTTCCTAGTTCTTAAAAAGTGGAAACAACAGTGTAATACTTGCCTAAGCTTTGGAAGAAGTCTTAGGAAATTAATGTTGAAGCAATAAAGAATTTATTGTTACATACAGAAGTTAATCAGAGAGCTTGAACAACTTGAACATTTCAATAGAATAAAAAAAATCAATATCATCACATCCAGTGACATCCAATAAAGACAGCACACCAAGATGCTTTTAATTCCAAACTCCACATTTTCTGCACTAAACTCCAGTCTACATTTTCTGGTGAGTTTACCAGTATATTCTTTTGTTTTCTTTTTTGACATTTTAATCCATTATCTAGAGGAATGGAGAAATCCATTTTTCCAGTTGTTATCACTGTCCTCTTAGTTCACATAGTAAAATTAGGCTATTACCTAAGAAAATAAATACTAGTTGCCTGGCTAGCTTAAATTATTCTCTTAGTTGCAATCTTAGGATGGTCCAAAAGAATTTGAAGGTGGAATATATCCTGAATATCACCAATTTCTACTGGTTTTTTCCTACATATCATGCCTTATAATAATATTTGTATATGCTGCTTTTAATATCTTATGTTTTTCAAGCAAGACACTTGTCACATCAAATTTTACTTAAGGATTATATTAGTTGCCATAGGCAGTAATGTTTTGCATAGCTTGCATGTATGTAATTCTATGCAGGCTACAGGAGGGATGAATCATTTCCTCTATATCTAATATAAAAATTACTGGTAGCTTGTATGTCAAACCCTAGAACAAAATCTCTTAGAGTATATGTTCCATTTAAGAGTAAGATCAATTTCATAAATATTGGCTTCAATAGCACAATAACAGAAACTGATTTTGTCTCATAAATCAAAATGCCCTAGATCAGTGGTGGCGAACCCTTTTGGCACCGAGTGCCAAATGTGAGCACACTCGCGCTCATATGCACATCATGTGTGCACATGCCTTCCACGCATGAGAGTGGCTTCCATGGGTGCACAATTCATGCATGTGCATATCTTTCACGCATGCATTATTTTGTGCATGTCTCATGCAGGCACACACTGCAAATGCTCACACTTGCAGTCACGTGGGAGTCTCATGTGCATGTGCAATCAAGTGGGAGTCGGTGCAAATTCTTGCACACATGCACAGTTGTGCGGGAGTCGCACACGGATTCTCACACAAATACACAGTTGCGCAGGAGTAGCGCATGCAAACACAGTAACTCGGGAGTCTCCCGCACATGCACAGTTGCACAGGAGTCGTGCAGGAGTTGTGCACGCATGAGCATGTGCAGTCAGTGAGTTGGGGCTTTGGCTGGTGTGCCGGAAGAGATGGCTCTGCGTGCCAGCTATGGCACACGTGCCATAGGTTCACCACTATGGGCCTAGATGCTATATTTCATTGATCAAGAGCAAGGTACCACTTTGCTTCAAAGATCCAGTCCAACTCCAACAGAAAATCCAAAGGAGAGGACACTCTTTAAAGCTTTCTTCACTCTTCAAAGCAACCCAATTATTTTTTGAAGTCATTTTCTAAAGGGTCTTCCTTTTTTTAAAAAGCATCATGAGATAGCAATTGCATCATAAATGCATGCTCTATTTTTAATTAAATGGACCTGAATTCTATAGCCATTTAAATTAGTAAGTTCTATATAAATTTAAATTAATAACCATATAAATATGAACTAATTGTTGTTTTCCCTCTATACTTGTCCACATGGTTTCAGAATATAGAATGTATATTGCTTATGTCAATCTTCCCTGCCATAATGCTGTCCAGATGTGTTGGAATTTACAGTTGTCATCTGGCCAAGCTAGTTGAAAATTCTTAGTGTTGCTCTTTTAGTATAACTGGAAGGCTAGCTCATGTCACATTTGCTTTCTTGTATGTTTTCTTCTGGATTCTTGTCACTGTTAGAGTGAAACCAATATTTTGCAGGCCTAGTGAAGGACAAACAATGATTCACATACATATATATATATATATATATAAAAAGTTTTTTAAAAAATGTTTGTTAAAATGATTCACATATATTGATAAATCACAAATTAATGTCCTTACTGTTATATAATATTATGCAAATTTGATATATTACATCATTCATAATAGTGGTACAAATGATGTAATAAAGGGGTAAAATTAACATAAACCAATGCAACTTATGTGAAGTTTTTCAGATGCCATGGACTTGCCTATTATCTGAGAAGCCTAGCTGGAAAGCTGGTTTGTTGTGTCCAAAGTTTGCTAAATGGGAGTTATGTTAAATCAAAATGTCATTGTATTGTAATTATTAGCTGAAGCTGCGTACATTCTTTTTCTTGGATAGTGAATAATATGACCTTGGCAACAAAGATTTGGGTGTGATCCAAAGGGCTAGTGAAATGAATAGAAGCATAAAAGTGGGAAAGATTTGGTATAATTCCCATTCCTTTTCAAATGAAGCTTCAGCAAAAGGAGCAGAAAAATTTCAAACTGAATCATGGCCATAATGGTTTGGCTCAAGACCAATTTATATGACCACCAGCTATATAAAATTCCTTAGCACATATTGTCTCTTAGATTGTGATAATTCAGCTATTTGCATCCCAGACTACACTGGGAATCTAACATACCATGTTTTTAAATACACTGTTTCAAGTGACCTACTTGAATCTTGTGTATGGTGCAGATCCACAAATAGCTAACACAGAGAGGCCTGCATTGTCATTTGTCATGATCATGTGATCAATAGTAGCCTAAACAGATTACAATTTGGACAGGACTTTTAAAGGAAGAATAATATCAAAGGAAGAAATAATATCAAAAGGAAGAAAAAAATGAACATATTTTTAAAAACCCAATTCTTCCATCCAGGCTGTGGACAGACATAGAAAAGCTGTCATTAATTATTCTTACTACCTTGTTTTGTTTGGGACAAAACAAGCTTCCCTTCAGGCCACCTTCAGTCTCGGGTCAGAACTACTGCCCACTTTTCCCATTCTTTTTAATTTGTGTCAACCAACATTAAATTGGCTTCCTCTTCCTCTATCTCATCTGAGGGCTTGGGAGAAGCTTCTTCTAATAAATGTGAGCCTATTGTTCATTTTTTACTTCCCATAAACACTCCGCTCCTCCATCTTCTCTATCATTTATTCCTCTTGTTTTTGAAGAGGAGTATCTCTATATCCATTCTCTTTCCTGTGATCCCTTCCCCTCTATTTATCCTACACTTCTTCCGACTCTCCTGGATTGTTAAACTATTATTTAACTGTTTATACTTTTCTAGTCTGTTTTAACCACATTCTTCTTTGCTTTTGCTTAAAACCCCTTTTTATGCTCAAGATACTAGCCAATATCTCTGCTTCCTTTTTTATCAGAACTCCTTGTCTTCTATTGATCTCAGTCTTCTGTATATCAATTATGATAACTCTCTCAATTTCAACCCTCTCAGCTGAGAGAATACTTTTCTTCTGAATAATGTTCTTATGGCCAAGATCCAGCATCTTAAGTCATTGTTCAACCTTGTAAATATAGTAGTTAGGTTTTACAAACTTGAAATATTGTTATGTAGAAGAACCACAGTCTTGGGATATCATTGGCACTCATTTGAATAGTTTGGAACCATTTTTGTTCTCATTCTCTTGCAGTATTGCATGTGGATTTCAGCCTAAGAATTAAGTCAATACTTATTAGCATATGTGTTTCTTGTACTAAATGTGTGAATGACTTTGGGGGAAAAGGAGGAGAGATGCTGCGTAGGAAATAGTCAGAAAATTGAGGCAGGAGCCCCCAATAGCTTAATGGTCAGAAAAAGAAATTTAGGAAGGCCAAACAGTTTAAAATGGTGCAGGGAATTTAGACCTTCAGATTTGCAAGATTGATCTCAGCCCTCCCAGGTAAACGAAATAGAAAACATGCTTAGATGAACTAATTCAACTTTATTGTAAGACTACATTAAAAGAATCTTACAAATCTGAAGGCACTTTCCTATTGCCACTTTTAACTGCTTGATTCATTAGGTACTGTTAATTAGTAGTGTTATCCTGATTAGAATTTTCACACCAATGAAACAAGATAGAACCAACAAGACAGATTCATTAATACAATATGACCATTTAGAATACAAATGGCTATTTTTAAGAATATGAAACAGCCTTAGATTTAGTGATGATGATGATTACCAATAGTTAAAAAATAGCATTTGAGGAGTTTAACTTTAGCGCTATAAAAAGAAAACTGACTATATATATCCACATATGTATCAATACAAACCACTCAGCCTATTTAATGACTCTGGTTTATTATCGTATGAACAATCAAGAAAAAAACTCAATCTATTTTCTGCACCCCTCACCTAATTTTATGTTCATTTATTTAAACTTATTTAGTCTTCTTAACAGAATAACAGAATTGGAAGGGACTTTAGTTGTCTTCTAGTCCAACCAATATAGAGGACAGTAGAAGGGGTGCGCATAAGTGCACGAATGTGCCTACCATCCCTGTCATTGTATTTTCTTATTCTTGTATCCTTTTTTATTGTTATTATTTGAAAATTTCTAATAAACAAACAAACAAACAAACAAACCAGGGAACCCTATACCTCTCCTTTACTGCCTTTCTATTTTACAAGTCACAAACATTGGTCAGGTTCACAGTACACAATAATGTCCTTGTCCAGTTTTGCTTAGCACAAAAACTGGGGAACTTTATGGGATATATGATTACCCACCATCCATTTTACATCTCAAAACGTGTCAATGAAATCAATTTTATCTTTTTCTGGCCTTTTCCATAAAAAAGGGTGCGCAGTAAGTGTTTTAAGGGCACATAAGATATCCTTTATCACTTTCAGGTCATTCATGCAGAAAGTAAACAAGAAAAATCAGACATGCCTATCCAATTACACCTGCACATTAACCTGTGAGTTTACTTTGCAATAGTTTAGTTTGCATACTGTGTCTGAACTACAAACACCAGGATGAACGCTAAGTACAATAATCAGATTTCAATAACACAAGGTGTGGAGCCAGTGTTTGCAATCTATTTTATAATGGAGCTTATCATAATGAGGTTTCCTGAAGCTTTTTATATATTGTCATATACCCAATATTCCGATATTTTATGTAGGAATATAAAATATCTTCCTCCCTCCCTCTATATTGAAAATTGAGGACATTACAAGCAAATGGCTTTACATATACACCAAATAGAAAAGGATACCTCTAGTTCTACTGTTGTTGTGATACTGAAACAGGCGATCAAAGATAATACTATAAATCATCTAAAAAGATGTTTAATATTCACCAATTTCAGCAATTAAAGCATAATAATAATGATGTAAACATTTTCAGTTATACATATAGAGAACTACATAAATTGGAAATGTTTAATGCAAAACTGCAACCCCATGGATGTGAGAAAGAGATCACACATACAGCATCATTGTAAGCATGGAAACATTTGAACCAAAGTCAAACTATCTTTGCTATTCCTGGGGGATTATACATTTGTTATTTATTCACACAAGCAATCATGAATACAGTATCTAATGACCACATACAAGGCAAAATGGTACATACTGAAAAAATAATGCGAGGAACTTAAAAAAGTAACTAAAGTTAAAACTTAAAAAATGTCCACAACATACATTCTGTATTAAATTGATGGAATGTTCATTCTCTGTGCTAGAGCTGAGTATGTCCCAATGTTTGGAGAAATTGTAAAATATATTTTTAACTGTTCAGAATGATTATTGATGTTCATATTTTATGTTGTAGTTTTTCATAAAGTAAATTTCTATCATGAAAATACTCCTTTTGAAAGAACCATTATTTCACACTATGAACAGAACTTTTGATACAGAATTACTAAATCTGATGTTGGGGGGGGGGGGGAGCATATA
>JANHFJ010002141.1:432046-445470 GCA_032468195.1 Cerberus rynchops
TCCAGGCCAGTTTCGCTGCCAGATTGTGGGATTCAGGGGCAGCTTCTGCACACAGACAAGAGCAAATTGGAGCTGCTCGCTTAAAGGGTTTCAGCAGCTCTCCCTGGGTGCTCTTCTGCATCTTTAGGCAGCTAAATACATCTTACAATTCAGTAAATATATACATATATACTGTTTTATTGTTGATCTTAATTTAGTTTATTGTATTCTAACTTGGGAACATTTTATAGAAGTCAATAAGATATATATATCTATATTAATATAGAAATAGTATAAAACTGAGAATGCATTTATCCAGAAATCCACTAGTTTATCTACTTTTTTCTAACCTATTTCTAGTGATGAAGAACTTGCTCAGTATCTCCTGCAGCTTGTGCAGGTCCTGAAATACGAAGCTTTTCTTGATTGTGCTCTCTCCAGATTCCTATTAGAAAAAGCCCTGGCAAACAGAAGGATAGGCCAAACGTTGTTTTGGCATTTGAGGTAAGACTTAAAATGACTCGTTATACAAAACACCTGTAGCAAAGGGATGGGGCGCTTTCTATTCATTCTGATTGTTATATTTGATTGTTCTGTTTTACATCATACGTCTATAATTTATGTTTTCGCTATACAATTAAAGTGGATTGTTTAAAAGTAGATGACATCTTAAAAATGCTTTAATTATGATTTATTTTCAAACATACAGAGAGAAAATGGTTTATTTTTACCATAACCAGTAATAAATCAATGGTAAATAAGTGAATTCCAAATAGATAATACAATTCTTGAATACAAACATATTAATAAGAATCAATAAAAATACATGTAAATGCATAAGTATAATCATTTGGATAAGCCATCTACAATTGAATGATCAACCAAACTTGGGAAGAAATAGCTAAGAGTTGCTTAAAGAAAGATTTGCTGTATTTTGTGAAGTAATTTTTTGTGACATTGATCTCATAACAGCTGGAGATAAAGAGAATGAAAGTGATAACAATTTTTGTTGAGTGTCAGCATAATGCAAGTTGTACAATATGGACCACTGTTTCAATATGATCCCATCTGAGTGGAGACACTACAGGACTGTTATACTAGATATCTAGCATGCTGGATAAGTAGAGCAAGTCAAAAACATGTTTCTAGGCAAGATTGATAGGTCTATTTGTATCTTCGTGTCCTTGGCATACTGCCTAAGGTTGGTAAACATTTCATTCATAGCCCATCTGGGAAATTGTGGCCTATGAAAATCAAAGTGGATAACCAAGATTAGAAAAGACAGAATGGCTAGAAGAAAATGTACCTTAAGTCAGTAAGAAATTATATGAATCAGAGTAGATATTTCAGTTTTAAGTAACTGGCTGCATGGTACAGCATTGCATTAGGAATGTAGTAGGAAACTTGGAAAAAGAAGCTTAAAAATTGGCTTTGAATCAAATGGAAGGAAATGACTTGTAGGGACCCAACTAAACTCTAAAAAGGAGTTGAATATGAATCTTAGCCAAGAGGAGCTTAAACACTGCAGGTACAAACTGAGCTTCTTTGGAGCCAATCAAATTAATTTTACTCTTTTCATATCTCACATCCCAAAATGAATTCAACAAGGGAGTTTTAAGGGCTTGTGAGAGATGGTGCCCACGAAGGCAGAGCTGCTCTGACAGACTGCAGTGAGAATAGTAAGGGTTTAGTCTGCAAGTATCTTGCATTATATATACAGTAAGATTAAATAAATATTATTTTGATAATAGTCACGTTCTACCTGTATGGTTTTTCCATATATTTATTTTTTTCCAAGTATATCTTTAGAAGCAGAACCACATAGTTTCTTTAGGTAGTTTCTTTATAATTTATCAAATATTTCTTTAAAGATGTGTATATTTTTCCCTTACCCCCTTTTAATATTGATACAGTTCTGATTTTCAAAAGCAGCAGGGTAGCTTGGCAAACACTTTGCTTACATCTTGGAATTAGGTGAACTTTTTTATTTACCACTAGAAGTGAGAACCAGTCTTGGATTTATTCATATTTTATACATTTGTGATAAAATATATCAGAAGATTATTTTTGTTTCTCATAAAAACCACAACTGTGTACTGTGTGATTTTCTTCCATACAAGATTGTTTTATATCATAAGGTCTTATTCATTCATCTTTAGATCCATTTTTTTTTGTCTCCCATTGAATCAGCATCTCAAAAACCATTGATCCAGCTGAGATAATTAAAGAGAAAGGATCCTTCAGATTGTTTTTCAAAGATTCCTACTCACATTTAATGAGTCAAAACAGTAATGATTGGGCTTTTAAACTGCAGTGAATTAATGCCTTCTTCTCCTTTACCTTTTGATTTCTATAGCTGAAGTTCCAAAAATCATGCTTCCACTCCTTTCGATACTTCCATAGTCTGGAGCTCTGAAGTTATGTTAACTTTCACTCCTGTAATCGATGGTGTGTACTGGAGATGATAGTAACTGAAGCCCAATTCATAAAGTTGTTATCATTTGAAAAGCTGCTATAATCGATAGGTTCAGAGCTCTCTTGAAATGGAACACTCAAGAAGAGGTCCTTCTTATACATGTCTTCTGATTTTAGCAGAGCTTTCCTCAAGCTGACCTTTTGTTTTACCTTCAAGAACATCAGAAACTTGCACATAAGACAGAATCTCTTTTCTCGAATTGTTTCCTCAATTTTGCAACAAGAAAATTTGACTCATCACTGTACATGTTCCTTTTTAGAAGATGAGAAATTTAAAAGGAAGAAGACTTAACTTGGGGGATTAGATTGACTTCTGCTGCAAAGGGCTTGAGTATTGTACTTTATGGTATACACTTTCCATGCGCAAAGATGTACTTGGCTTTGCATCTGTTTATTTGTAAAGCAGTAACAACATAATTCAGATTTTAAGAGCTGCGTATTTAACCATCTACCTTCTGCTTTAGATATATATTATAAATACGTCTTAAAATACATGATTATACATTTACATATATATGTCTTGTAGATCAGAAATGCACATACCAGCAGTTTCTTTGCAGTTTGGTGTGATATTGGAAGCTTATTGTCGTGGAAGCGTCACTCACATGAAAGTTCTTTCCAAACAGGTACTACTTACTTTTAAATTCTTCCTCTGAGATTATTTGCACAAAGTCAACATGATATAAGATGCTTTTATAGGCCAGGCCCTTTTGAAAAAGCACATAACAAATCCACAGTAGTTTTATTATCTGTAGAAATAACCAGTAATTGTTGCTTAACCAGTTGTGCAATGCTGCTGACAATATTCATTGGTAAACTGGCAAAATAATTCTTTTAGACAGTTTTGTTTTCCAATTTATCTCCTGCAATCGTGTATGAATCTTTACCTCACAAAATAATTACCTACTCCTGTACTATAAGAAAATAACTTAAATATAAATTAACATACTTGAATAAATCATTAAAAATCAATAGCTGTTTTAAAATACATTCAGTTTAATCTTTTGTGGGTTGTGACATTTTCTGTGCACTTTAGAGGAAGTGCATGTCAGTGCAATCAAAGAAGGGGCAAAAAATTCCCAACTGTGCAAACACGGAAGAAATTGAACCTAGAAATACTTCAAAAAGTTCCTGTTTGTCCAGCGCAGGTTGAATTTGTTCCCTCATATAATGTTTGCACAGTTCCTAGAATTGTAGAAAAGCAGGGATCTTTTGGTTTTCACAGATGGCTGACCTGTCAAGCCTCTCTCATCATTTTTCTATAATCAAACTCTGTACAGCTTCCACAGCATCCTGCTTGGAATGACTCAGCATTCTGTAAGAAAGTTTAAGCTTTTCAAACACGCTTTATGCTAAAATCTTTTTTTTCCTTACAGAACTTACTGAAAATATAAAAGTGGATACTAATTATTAAACAATATATATTTTCCAAGTTTATTAAACTGGTTTAAGTTTCAGATTTATAAAGAAGCTATTATTGTTCTAGAATAATGGCTTGCTTTAGTAGTAAAAGTATCAGAACCCTGGATATTAAGAAATGTCTGACAATTCATGGTCTAAGGTCATATCCATTGCTTCAGTATTATCTTTCTAGAATTCTAAAACCAAGGAGGTAGTAATTGAACAATTTGGACGAAACAACAAAGTAAAAATGTTTGTTAGTGGGTCCATATTAACAGTCAACATTTGTCAAAAGTAAGGTTGGATTCTATATCTTTCATCCAAGATTTAAGGGCACAAAGACTGGCAAATTGATGGAGAATATTAATTAATTTACACTGAAGCAAGCAGACATAAATCTAGTAAATAAATTTGACAATGTCTTTATTTTGCTCATCACAGTCACCATCACAATTGTTACATTTTAACTATGCTTTTGAAACCTGATGGGTACCAACATGTTTGTATCCTGTAGACATAAATGTACCAACATGGAAATTTCTCTATTGATAATTTTATTCCTTGGTTGCTATATTATCTGTAAAAAACTGTATAATGAATTATATCAAGTTCATTCTAATCCGCTCAGATTAGAACGTGCTATTAAAGCTCTCTTTATTGACCACATGGGAGAAAGAATTCCTACTTCATGCTAAAACTATGCCAGTCCCTACGTGGAATCATATTTGGCTATCATTTTCTTTGCTCCTGGTTCAACAATTGACAAATGTTCGCTAAACCTTCAAATGTAAACTATTTTTATATGTTTTAAGTTTTTTTAGTTGCCAATAAACTAAATAAATATCCATGTGGGGAATTCTCTGTAGATTAGGAGAGGGGAACTTCTGAGCAAGAACATTACTTCAATTTATTGTCAGCTTTTGGCACAATGCTATCTCATATGCAAATTAAATTGAGAAGAGACGAAGATGTGGAGGTAGAACATTTATAACTTAGCTAGGATTGCCCCAAACAAACAAATGTTAAATCTCACTTTTGTGAAGTTATTCCTTTGTATAATATATCAAATGCTAGAATTGGTTTTGTTACAGCTCAGGGAAAAGTGCTTTTAAATTTACTATATATGCATCACCTTGTCTTTTACAGGTAGTCCTCGAGTTATGAATGTAATGGAGCCTGCCCATTCAATTCATAACCCAAGGATTCATGGGAGTGAATCTTGTACCTTGAACAGGATCACTCCCTCCTTTTGCCCACACATTCACTAATTGAATGTGATATTTCAGGGTGAGGTATTTCAAGGTGAGAAGGCCATGGGGGGGGGGGCTACTGATGAAACAGGTTACATGCTTAAGACCACCCAAGGCCTCTTGGACCCACTGAAGAACATGCTCCCCACAATTGCTTTCCCCCCACCAACCTGCCATGCTGGGTCACTTACCATGCGAAGATCTAGCAAGCTGTCTCCTCTCCAGCCTCTCAGCCATGTGCACCCCTCTGCAGCTCTGTTATGGTGTTTGCAGGTCTCGGCTGACACTTTGTTGGCCAAAACAGAGCTCCATTCAGGCCTGCACAGGCCTCGCCCGGCACTGCGCAGGTCTAAATGGAACATTGGAGGGGTGGGGCTGTCCCTCCAAACCTCCATTTTGGCCTGCAAAGTGCTGGGCGAGGCATGCACAGGCCTAAACAGAGCGCAAGAGGGGCAGGCCCACACCTCTGAACTTCCATTTTGGCTGTAAAGTGCAGGACGAATGTTGCAGAGCCTCTGGTTGTTTGTAAGGGCGAACAAGTGCCATGGTGCTGCAAGATAGGGGGCTCTGATTGCGTAATTTCAAATGTTCACTAAGGGGACACTCGTAACCCAAGGACCTGTATATGGTGAAGATAAATATGAGGAGAAAACAAAATAATATCCTTGATTTTTGGGGGGGGACTTTTTTAAAAAAAATCTATATGCTGAGTGTTAAAAGGAGTTTGCATAGTATAGTATAATTGTGTTAATTTTAGTAATTATTGCCTGTATTTTGGATTATTCATTGATAATCCAGATGTATGCATAGTATAGTTCATACATCTTAATAATATATGATTTGATTGAGCAATATTTGCTAAATAAGTCACAGGATCCAGAACTAAACAGAGTGCACATTAGTATGATATGTGAACCCATCCATTCATTCTGGAAAGTAGTATTTTCAAATTCTATTTCAGGTTGAAGCACTGAATAAAATGAAGACTTTGAATAGCTTAATCAAGCTGAATGCCATGAAGCAAAGCAAAGCCAAAGGGAAGGATGCAATGCATACCTGTTTAAAACAAAGAGCATACAAAGAGGCCCTTTCCCATCTCCAGTCCCCTCTGAATCCGTCAGTCTTACTTTCAGAACTTTGGTAAGATGACCTGCTGTCATTCATACATGTACACTGTACTATAAATTGTAGTATTAAAAAAAACAGAAGGCTCCAATTCTTTAAGTTCTCTGCTGTTCATTGCTCAGTAGACATGGCCATGCATGCATTTCTACATGTGGCTAACATTTTCTTTTTCTCCATCTTAGCCATATAAGCAAATCTTTGTTATCCTAAGATTAATGTCAGTTCTAATTTGGAGTGAAGATTGGATTAACCTTTAAACTGTTAAATGTTTAGCATTTCCAGTAATAGTGGTTTATATCAATAATGTATTGCTAATCAAAATATGCACAATAATAGCATATGTGACAACTTTTAAAACAGAAAAGTCAGTAAAATTGTGGGTGTGCGTGTGTGTCAGAGACAGAGGGAGGGAAGGAGGGAGAGAGATTTTCAAAGTAGATTTTCAATTTAAATAATAAATAAGTAAATATGCATCACTATTTCAGGTTTTGTATTAGTGGCCACTAGATAGAGATCCAAGAATTATTTAAGTAATGTGCCAGTTTGCCAGTGTAACTGATATTAAAGCAACAAAATGAAAGTTTTGGAAAGCATTTGTCCAGGTTCTAAAATTCCATTATAGAATAAGCTTCAATCAGACTTATTTCTTCCCAATACATTTTTATGGCTCTTTAGTCTTTTAACTGAACTCACCAAAAATATTTTAATACCTTTGTTCTAGTATAGAGAAATGTAAATATATGGACTCAAAAATGAAGCCTTTATGGATAGTATACAGTAACAAAGCATTCGGTGCTGACTTGGTGGGAATCATTTTTAAAAATGGAGATGGTGAGTACATAGAAAACTTCATTTTCTCCTGTTGGCATTTTAATGTTAGATTTACTAACATAGTATTTTGACTTGAAGTCTTAGTTTTTTAAAAAAAAACCACAGGTGTAGTGGAACATTGCATTATTTCAAGCAGGTTATATTGAAATTCAGTCTGAGAAATAATATTTTTTAACAAATCCAAATACGCTTTATACATATTTGTAAAATTTCCATGTATACGTAGTCCTAAACTTATGACTGCAATTGAGCCTAAGATTTCAGTTGCTAAGTGAGACAGTTGTTAATTGAATTTTGCTCATTCTACGATCTTTCTTGCCACATTTGTTAAGGAAATCACTGCGGTTAAGTTAGTAACACAGTTGTTAAATGGGTTTTCCCATTGACTTTGCTTGTCAGAAGGTTGCAAAGGGTGATCACATGACCCTTGGATACTGCAACTGTCATAAATATGAGTATGAATTTTATGAGCCGTGACTATGAATTTTAATCATGGGAACATAGGGATGCTGCAATGGTTGTAAGTGTAAAAAACTGTCATAAATAACTTTTTTCAGTGCAGTTCTAACTTTGAATGGTCACTAGACAAACTATTGTAACTCAAGGACTGCCTTTATACTGCACATTTTTCAATTATTTTACATATCCTTTCTACCGATTTTTGTTACAGATCTACGACAAGACATGTTGACTCTTCAGATGTTACGTTTAATGGATTTACTTTGGAAAGAAGCTGGACTAGACCTTCGGTAAGTGGATTTTCTTCTCAATGTTGTTTTTTAGATAGTATTACTAGTATCTTTAAATACTACTTATTTGAAGATATACAAAATGATTCAAAGTTATCTGCATAAGTTCGGAGAATTTCTAAAAGAAATACTTCTTTACACTGACCAAGGAATAGAAGTATACATTGACATTTTTAAAGAATACAACCTATAAAGTGTGCTAGTTTAATTAGATAAATCAGGATTTTCAACAATACCAAAAAATGTTGCATCCTGATTTTAATTTTATGTAATAGGAATTGTTGCCCTATAAAGGATAATAAAAAAAACCATTGACCAAGATGCTTTAGTTTTTAATATAATGTCAGATACGAGAATATTTCATTACCTACCATAGTATTCTGTTCTTTTTTAGTCCACCATTTCTTATAGGTATTCTTGAGCAATTTACTCATTTATTTTCCAATCTGAGCTGGGGGTTGGACTAGAAGACCTCCAAATTACCTTCTAACTCTGTGATTCCGTTATTTATTTATTTTTATTTTTGCTGTTAGTTAAGAACTATGTAAATGTCTCCCAGTTTTAATTTGCAACATGCAAGAATATTGATATTATTGATAATTTTGATATTAAAAATATTTTAAATGTAAGAATTTGATGTTAATTAGAATTAAAATTAGGAATAAAAGGCCAATACTCTAATTTCATTCTGTCTTCATTGACAAAGTTTCCTAACTTGGGTATTGCCCACAAGTTCTCACAGTAACAATTTATCAAACATTTTAGACATTGGCAACCATCTAGTACAAGGTGCTCAGTTATGGAAGTCTGACCTACATTTTCAGTATAGTATTAACTTGTTCTGTTATTCTAAGATGAAGTTCATTCAGACATCAGTGAAATAATCAGAATTTTAGTGATTTTAAGGCAATCATGGTAAAAGATAATATAAAGGAAATAAAAAACTAATCTTCCCCTAATCAACTGCTATAAAGATGTAATTTATGCTAGCTCTTGCAAAGCCAGAAAGTTTTAAATCACTTCATACCTTGACCATTGTAATGCAAAGATATAATGTTGCATTATGGTAACTCCCTACACATCTTAATGATGCAATCAACAAGAAGGTTATTTACTTCTAATAAGCACAAGCTTCATGTAGCAATAGCACTTAGATTTATATACCACTTTATAGCGCTTTACAGCCCTTTCTAAGCGGTTTACAGAGTCAGCATATTGACTCCAGCAGTTTGGGACCTCATTTTACCCAAGGGTAAAGGATGGAAGGCTGAGTCAACTTTGAGCCTGGTGGGATCTGAACTGCTAAACTGCAGGCAGCCGACAGTCAGAAGAAGTAGCCTGCAATACTGTACTCTAATTTCTGCACCACCAAGGTTGTCAGTGTACAAGCTTTTATCATTGAATAGCTGGTTTCTATGGCTATACTGTATATTGCTGGAAGTTATTATCTCTACCTCTTCATTACTGGAGGTTTTTAAGAAGAGACTGGACATCACTTGTCTGAAATAATATAGGGCCATGATGGCGAACCTACGGCACGGGTGCCACAGGTGGCACGCAGAGCCATCTTGCTGGACACACAAGCTGTCGGCCAACTTACCTCCAGTTGAGCATGTGCATACAATTGCACATGCCCACATGCGCGATTGCAGAGACCCAGCTGGTCTTCGAGCGTCCGCTGTGCATGCGCGCGATTGCAGCAGGAAATCCAGCTGGTCTTTGGAGCTCTCCTGCACATGCACATGTGATTACTCGTGTGTGTGAATTCCCGCACACAGCATGCATGCATTGCACGTGCAAAAGCTGCATGCATGCGCAAGTGGTGCGGTTGCACATGCAGTGCATGCGGAGGAGCTGCATGCAAGTGCGGATGACACGCGCGAAGCACGTACTTTTCAGCACTTGGTAAGTAAAAGGTTTGCCATCACTGATACAGGGTCTCCTGTTTGAGCAGGAGGTTGGACTAGATCTCCAAAGCCCCTTCTGGCTCTATTCTGATCGTCCTTCATTTATGTTGGAGAAGGCCAGATTTAAATGCTTGTAGACAAATTTTAGCAAATCTATTGAAATGAACTATTAATACTATAATATTTGATGTGCAGCATGAAACATGAGATACCTATTTTTGCACATGGGCTTCTTGAAAGAGTTTGCTACTGTATTCCACCTTAATTATTAAATCTGAGAAATCTGGACAATCGTGAGTGTAACTATCAATCCCTGTCTCCCTCTACAACTTTTCAAATCCTTGCTTAAATCATCAATCATCATTTTAAAATACAGCCATCTTTCTATGAGCATCATGCTAAGTCATGTTGGAATACCAGAAATGGCAACAGGATAATTGATATTTTGTGGAGCCAATTTGGTGGTGGGAATATGATGCAGCTCATTGTACTTCAGTTTCCAAGTTGCCTGTCAATAAATAAACAAATAAGACAAGCAAGGAAAAAGAATAAACTGCCTATTTATGGATGTTTTTACTAATGATATATAAGTAGTACTGATTGCATTATTCATATATTCTTCAGCATGACAGCACTGACTCATGCTCATGCTGTTTGATTTATAAATGCTACTTTCCAAGGAGTTCCTGTGCTTTCCCTGCATCCTGTGTTTCCGTCCTTGGGCCAGTTACTCTCTCTCAGCCCAACCCAGCTTTCACTGGGTGGTTGTTGTGAAGAAAATAGGAGGATGTAGTAGGTATATGCACCACCTTGAGTTTCATGTATAAGAAAGGCAGAATTAACAACAGCCAACTTCATAAGATTATAATTTTTTCCTTTGTTAATGCTTAATGTATTTACTTAGTCCTTATTTAAATGGGCAATTGTGCAACATTTGAAAAGCTAATTTGCCTTTTCTCAACAGTGGATGTAAAAGAAACAAAATTATTTTTTAATGATAGAAATTATATTCCTAACACACCAGATGGAAATCTGGAGCTCATCTCTTAAATATTTTAGTTTAACAAACAAATGAACTTCAGGCATATGGAAATCACTCACAGAGATAATAACAATATTTATCAACAAATAACCCAGCGAAGAAATAAGGTATTCATGAAAAAATGTTCCATAATTATGCCTCTATATAGCAGAATAAATTAAATACAAAAGATTCATTTAGGAACAATATTACTCAGAGAAAATGCATGGTTACATGCTCAGAAGTCAAGTTATTGATTTACCATCACTTTGGAATCCACCCACCCCGATTTTAAAAATAAGCACTGTAATTCTTACCAATCTCTTAGGATGTATTGGACCAGAGTGGGGGGGGGGGGATGTCAGAGAAGGAAGGAAGAAATTTACCTAGGTGCAGCAGCTGATGGTTGAAAGGGAGTAGAGGCCAACAGCGCCTATAGACTGATGTGATTCTGACAGAAAACTGCAATCCGATGACTCCCACCATCTTTGTATCAGAGAGTTCATCACTGACCATTCTCAGGTTGCAAAGATCCACTGGGACATCCATGTTGTTCATTTGCCCTCCTCAAACCCTTTTTTGATAACTCAATAATCAAAACCAAGTTATTACTAACTTGCAATTCAGTAATTGGTGATCGGCTGTTTGTGTTCAAGAAAATCAGCAGGTTGCTAAAAAAACAAGTTGAGTCACCAAACACATCTTAGTAGCTCAGGTTAGCTACTGCCTTTTAGTAAAAACCATCATTGGGAAAACAATCCACATTCCTTGAGGATGGGCTCCAGCACAAGTCTGAAAGCTCAGAAGAGTAAACCTCTGTCCCACTGACCGAGATTGGATCTTGCAACTATACATATTATTTATATGGATGGAGAAAATGGATGTAATGTACCATCTGGGCATTATTTTGGAGGTGACACTCACTTTTACATATGGACGAGAAAAGAAGATCCCACCTGCAATTTTGAACATTCAACATGATGGGCAAGATAATCCATTTGCCATCTCTAAGAGCAGCCTTGCTATATCAGTGAAAGCCCCTTTTGTCCAGCAGTTGGTTGACCACCTAGAGAAAGGTGCTGCCTCCTTTGGTCACAAGCCATTGCAAACCCACCTGTGCTCTCCATGGATAACCCTGGCCAGACCTTCAACCTGTGTATTCAGTCCTCCAAGGGGCTGAGATCCTTTGATCCCCCATCCTCCAGGGATTGGGGCTTAGACCTCTCTGTGTTGTTTGCTTGCAGTTCCAGATGACCTTTCATCTCTTCATTGCCGCATTTGTGGGGGCCGCCATTACTCTTGTGGCCTTGGTAAGTCTAGCCAAGGGCCCCTTGGATCTTTTCCATTTGATTCAAAGTTTAGGGTGAGGGATGAGGCAGGAGTGTTGTTACTGCTTTCAGTCCAAACATTCAAAACAGCAATCTTCTCAAATGAGAGCAACATTGAAAGGAGCTTCCAGTTAATTTAGTCACACCTGGGGCTCTTGCTATGTCTTCTGCCAGGGAAGAGTGCGGGCGGGGCTAGAGATCTCTAGGCAAATGCAGAAGCCCAAAGCCCTCGGGTCATGAGGGGAGCTTGGGAAGGGGGGTGTCTTTCACAGGGCCTTTGGACCTCACCTCCTTCTTCCCACTTTCTGCCCTCTAGCTCACATTCATCATTGCTGCCACCTACAACTTTGCAGTCCTCAAACTGATGGGAAGAGGCACAAAGTTTTAAGCGTGAGCGAGAGAGCCGTTTACCTTCACCAGATGCTCTTCCTCCTCTAACTACCAGGCTTTAACCCAACCAGGCAGTCACGCTGCACCTGGCCTCCTCCTCCTTTAACACCACCTGACAGCCCTCCTCCCTTGTGCCAATGAAGCAGGCCGTGTGCCGAGGATGGAGGAGAGTCACTTCAGCACCGCAGCTACAGTTCTTCATGCTCTCATCACCCTGTAGCTTTCTGGGCTCCTCTGGGACCAAGAGGCTCTCTGCCTCATACCGGGAGGGAGGGAGCTGCCTGCTCCAAAGGAGGCACAGGTGATCTGGTCAGCCGGCTGAGCCGCCCTGAGAGAGAGAAGAGCCAGCTATGCTACTTCACCAGATTTCTCCTGCAGTGGCACCAGAGGCGGCGGAGAACAAAAGGTGCCCCTAGGCCAACCACCCCACCTCCTGGTCAAGAGGGCTTAGAGCCAGGAGGGAAAGAGAGCATTGAGCCGCTGCCTTGTTGAGAGGTGACCTTGCCCAGAGCCCTAACAACCCTCCCAAGAGCCCCGAGGAACCCGGAGAAGGGGCCCTTCTAACCATTACTTTGAGGAGTAGGTAAAGCTAGGCTTCCTTGGGCCACATCAGCTGGGCATAGGTCAGCCTTATTTTAGGAGAACCCATAACCAGAAGCTTCAGTGTCTAATGCTAGGAGCTCCTTCGTTAGAGGAGGGGATCATAACCCTGGGCCGTGCACTTTCCCTTTTGCCACTAGCTGTGGGACCCAAAGTCTCCGACTGTCATATTGGTGCTCTTCTCTCCCAGTGACTGCTGCTTCTATCATGTGTGCTTCATTAGGGATCATTTGCAGAATATAACCTGTATTCCTTTCCTTAAATTAATCTTTCCAATTTCTGGCAAACTGTAAACCATCCCAGTTATATGGAGCCTCCTGTCTTGGTTACTTGGTCCAAATGGAGAGGTAGAAGAGAAACGCACTGAA
>JANHFJ010002142.1:38608-48677 GCA_032468195.1 Cerberus rynchops
TATCCCCATTGCATTTCCAAGCTCCCGCGGCCTTGCCCGGCCGCACGGAGCCATGGGAAAACTCTGACCGGGGGGAAGGTAGATACCGGCGTATAACGCGCACATACGATTTCCGCACTGTTTTCAAGGAAAAAAAGTGCGCATTATACGCCGATAAATACGGGTACTTCCTTTGAAC
Source organism: Cerberus rynchops (assembly GCA_032468195.1). Lineage (NCBI taxonomy): Eukaryota > Metazoa > Chordata > Lepidosauria > Squamata > Homalopsidae > Cerberus > Cerberus rynchops. The sequence continues at coordinate 38,787 of JANHFJ010002142.1, forward strand.
ATCTATAGCAATTCTCAAGTCATCCAGGTCATGGTTGTCCCAAAGGTGCTTTTTTTCCAAGAGGCAACTAGACTTTCTGGTTTTTCTTTGAAGACATTTTGCTTCTCATCCAAGAATTTTCTTCATCTTTCTTTTAATATTATTGAACAAAAACAGCAAGGAATTGTGTTGCAGCACTATCATGCAGGTTACCCAAGAACATGTTTGTGTTCTACTCAACACTCACAATTATGACTTCTTTAATTATTCGTGAGGTTTATATCTCATCTTTATACCTAATGTCGGAATATCATTTGACAAGATTCAAAAACAAATGATCCCTGTTGAAGACGTGAGAACAAGGAGTTACTGCTGTAATTGGTGCTTTTTACAAAAGGCAACTGGACTTTGTTTTTTTTTTCTTTGAAAACATTTTGCTTTTCATCCAAGAAGCTTCTTCAGTTCATGAAAATATTGACTTTTGGAAAAAGCATTACCTAGATGATTGAGAATCTCCATAGATACTGTGATAATTGCATTTCAAGAATACTTGTAATAATGCATGGGGTACAGAAAAGTAACAGGTACATGAACTCAAAAAAGAACAGCCCTGAATTTTTGCAAATGAATATTTAAATGGCAAAACAGGCTTTTGGAAAGCTTATCATATTTATAATTCACAGTTATGATGTCAGTTCCTTCTTGCGTTCTTCTGGATCCTTGTGATAACTTCTGGACCAATTAACAAATGAGTTCATAATCCATGAGAATTGGCATATGTAGCATTAGCACTGAGGATAAAACATTCTACATTATAGGTTGTGTAAAGTTTTGCAATAAGAGAATGCAACAAAAGTCTTATGTCTTCATGGTTTGCAATGCCATATTTATGTCACTGGTTCTTATACCAAGTGAACATATGCATATTATATTGAAACATAAAAGTAAAAATTAAAAATTTCTTTGGTTTTCATTTTCATGTGACCAGGTGTAATTGCACAAGCTAATACAAAACCTGAAATTTAATTGTCCTTTATTTTTCACCTGTCAACAGATGTTCACTGGGAGAAACCTTTTAATATTTATTTTTAAAAAATTATAATAATTTATGTGCAGAATATATACAATTTTTGCGAGCACTTTAAAAATATTCATACTGACTGAAAAATAAGAAAACACACAAATATGGTAAGTACAGAAGTCTAATTTGTCCTTCCCTTGAAACAAAATTTAATATGAAATGCATGAGAAAACTACCAATAAACACTTGTGATAAAGGGAAGAATAAAGTCACTGTAGCATGTAACAAATAGGCATCTATCACAAAAGGATTTACAGTATATCAACCTGATTGGTTGCACAGTCAAAATTTACCTTTAAACTGGATTTGGCTATGATTAATATTTAAGCTAAGCCGATGGGCTTGGATAGTATCACTGCAATAAAAATAATTAATTTTAGTTTTATTAATTTCCTGGCTCTTAAATACATAGGTCTTTGTGAATCTGGTAATGGAAAACTCAGACAGTTGGATATTATAGCAAACAAAATTAAAACTGCTGCTGCAAAACAACATACTTAGACAAATCTTGAACTTTGAAATATTACAACCATTCTCTTTTTTCCAATAATAACAATTGGAAAAATTGTACCGCTTGGTAGTGCTTTACAGCCCCCTCTAAGCAGTTTACAGAGTTAGCATATTGTCCCCAACAATCATTTTGCCAACCTTAGAAGGATGGAAGGCTGAGTCAACCTTGAGCCAGAGAGAATCAAACTCCTGGCAGTTGGTAGAAATAGCCTGCAATACTGCATTCTAGCCACTGTGCCACCACGGCTCAGCTAAACAAGGTTGTGAACATCAGGATAATGGGGACTTTAATGTTCTTTCAAAACACAAACGGGGAGTCAGTTCTGAGAGTTTAGCCATTTCAATCCACGCACACTCTGCCTGTGCAAACTGAAAAGGAGAGTAAATTGTAACATAGGTCTATACCCACAATTCTCCATTGCACATCAGCATGGTTCTACTTCCAGCCAAGACTGGAAGCCAAGTGCCAAACTGGGACAAATTTGGTTAAACCAAAAGGTATGGTAATAGGGTTTTCAGTAGCTTTCAGAAGTGGTAGAAAGTTCCATGGAAATGAGAAGCAGAAAACTCAGAAGATAAGAGACAGAAAAATTGACCTGTGTAAGATACCATCCCAAAGGATTACATGGCTGGTTGTTTTAATATTATCCTAACTAATAGAAAAGAAGAGGTCCTTCTTATATTTACAGATGATTCGTCTGTTTATGCAATTTTAAGCAATGATCAGCAACTAGTTAACTATAGAAGCCTTTTGTTTATATAAAGGTATTTTTAATCTGAGATACTGTTGGCATGTAAATGCATCATAATGAAAACATGTTTTCTCCAGACAGTTACATGAGATTATTTTTTTTCTCAAATAAAATAAAAGTTTTGTAAACAATTCAGATACTACCGGGTTTAAACATTCATTGTCAAGTTAGCCCTCACCACAAAAAGTGCACAAACATGCATGAGCATGGACGAAACTACTTACCATACTTAAACATCTTCATTTAAATTCTTGACTAGGCTATCCTTCAGTCCAAGAGACAATAGACTTTCTCTTTCTTTAATTGATTAAAGGATAACCCATCTGGCTCCTTTTTCTCAAAGTCTTCTTGTTGCTTTGCCTTTGCAATGTTCTGAATGATTAAAGAGTTCCTCTGGATTTTGAGAAGCCAAAACGAATTAGAGGAACATTGATGAAATGAGTTTGTTGTTTGTTCTTGTTATAATGAGAGCTTGGCTTATTGAATCAAACTCAAGGAAACTTCTCTTCACATTGTAGCCATCTTTCATGACATGACATAGCATCAAAGGCTTGTAATATGTGAGGCCATACATTTTAAACACCAAATAGTGATCACAATAGTCCATCAGAAGTATAAAGTGCACTTCAGTATTATTCCAAGATTTCCAGTAACTTCGTAACTCCCCACTTCACTGATCTATGCAATATTCAATTTAAATGCAAGCAAATTGTTTAAAAGAGGGGTTTCTTCAAAACTTAAGTCAATATTAATGCTAATAAAATGTACATAAATACACACAAATATATCCATTCTTTCCTCATCCATAATAACTCCTACTCTATACTGGAAGTGTAATCACGTCACAGACTTTAAGATTAGTGCCAATAAATACTGTATCATGAGATTTGTTTGTGAATATATATATTTAAAGATATTTTGAATGCCTTCTGTTCTTTGAGGCCAATGAGGGAAACACTTTTTACTCAACTGCTTTGTTTATAAAAGTAGTTACTCCAAAGTACACATTAAAAAATATGCTATTCGAGGTAATAGAAATTTACTTTAAAAAATTACAAATATTAAATAATTGCAATCGATCTATAACAACTTTCAACACTGGACTATATTTAGCAATTTACAATATTTGATAGTTTACCATCAGTTTTAATTTGAATCTGATAGCTTTCGCCCATCTATGTGCACCCTTCAAAGCCACAATGATTCTGAGATTTCAACATCTTTGAACTTCAACTTTTGAGCTTTCAATATTTCTGATAATATGTCACATTGATAAAGTGAATAAAGAGCTTCTTATGCTACATTTGGGATAGTTAAATAAAAATCCTAGCAAAATTGTTTTTCAACACTGAGATAGAAATGTTTAGCAATGACATGTGAATTCTGTAATTCAAAAGGAACAAGGCTTACGCTATTTGACATTACACATTATTCCTAATGTAATCTATCAGAAAGTACTGTGCAACATTCTTTAAAGTAACAAACAAAGATACTGTAGAAATCTCTTCTTACTTGTTTTTTTTGGGGGGGAAATTAAAGTTCAGTATTTATTCATACTTGCTTTATTCCTTTCTTAGATCAGGGGTGTTCAAACATGGCAACTTTAAGACATGTTCTGACTAAAGAATTCTGGGAGTTGAAGTTCACAAGTCTTAAAGTTGCCAAGTTTGGAGACCCCTGTTCTAGATGACTTTCAGAATTTCAGCTATTAAAAATGATTCATCAATGTACACTTAGATGTGACTCAGCAAATGAACTATAAATTCTTTATGAAGCCTTACTTAACTGCTAGAGTAAATAAAAGACTACCGCAAAACTCAGTTTAAGAAATTATTATACATTGTTTTATGTATCATTATAGAAAAACTTACAATTAGCAAGCATATGACACAAAGAAATGGATTGGAATAGCAATAAGTATGGATGCATGCTTTTTACAATGAATCTCAAACATTTTTTTTGCCAATTGAAATATTCAGCAACATACATGCACATCGATTTCTCAGCATGACCTTCTGCCACATCATTAGATATGTTTTCAACTGATACTTCTGTTGAAGTGGTTATGAATTCATAAATACCTGATTTAATTATTTGTTCCTGAAAGTGGATAACTTTTCTTTGTAACCAAATAACAAAATAAATAACAATATAAAAGAAAAATATGATTAAAATAAATGATAGTAATAAGGGTCTTATTGCCATTCATTAATTTTGCTTATTATTGATTGGTGGGGTTTTTTTCCACGAAATCAGAGTAGTTCATTGGAGTCCAGAAAAATCTCTAGCTTGTAGTTCCAGAGCTGATACTTTCATAAGTCACTGTTGTATAGTCAAAATCACTGTGGATGCACTATTCTGAAGCAATCTACATAATGAAAACAATGAACATATAACAAGTTCAATGGGAAGAATCTTATTTGACACAATTTGTAAAATACCGTAACATAAGAAGGATATTATATAGATAAGATACCATGAATTCAACCATGAAAAGAAATATGATTTATTTGGAAGCTAGTTCTGTGCAAAATGATGACAATTGCTCACAAAGGGTTTGCTTTTGTACCTTAGGACCAAAAACCAATCCATCTACCCATCCACTGATTGGGATTTAATGAAATACCTGGAGAAGATGGAGCAAAGGTTTTTGTCCATTGGATTTTTTAAAAAAAGTTTAAGGAACAAAACTACTTGTGATGGCAGTATAATATACACCTCCTTCCCCCCATGATTTGACAACCTGCGGCCAAAAAGGCATGTAAAGCCACAGCACATATAGAATATCACTTCTGGTGATTGGAATTTGGATATAAGAACATTTATGAACACATAATTTAGAGGAAGGGATGAACAGAAGACTGCTCAACAGATTCATTGGCCAGGGGCAAGAAGAATTTTTTAATAGGTATGTGTTTGTATATGTGTGTGTATATACATACATACATACATACATACATACATACATACATACATACATACGAAGAAATTCACATGTAAAAACTAGAGCATATAGATGGAAATTAACAAAATATTTAAAATATTAGTTTAGCTACCACTATTAATCAATTTCCAAGTAAACTATATTTCAAATAAAAATAAATCAGACATAAACAAACTTAAATTCATTTCAGCCAAGCTTTAAAAAAATAATGGAAATATGGAACTATTTTCTTCAGGAAAGATGATCACAATGATCAGCAACGTTAAAATTAAAAATTTATTTTGGCATGCATGAAATAATGGCCTCTGCCCCTTCTTTCCCCCAAATATGCATCTAGGTGTATTTATTGTTCAGTGATAACCACAATGTTAAAATTCACTTAATAAACATAGTTTGAAACTGCCTACAAATTCTGTGACATATATGCTACCTCTGAAGTTTATACTGATCTTCTAAATTTATTTTCAATAATAAAGGAAACTAAGTGTATGGAATTCTCCTGAAAGCTTAAAATAAAGTGAGATGTAGCACCAGTTCAAGACATGAGATGTTTTTCCTGCTGGGTCTCAGAAATTGATTTTCTGCACTTCCTTTGTAGTTCATTATCCAGGCCAGGTGTTTAGCTACACATTCTTGTTTCCTTCATCTTTTCAACAGTCATGAGTCATGTGTTTAGAACCTGAACTCCTGGGTCACAGCCACCAAAACCTTGGGCATGGGCCCCCCAAAAATGGCACCAATTTGTGCTTTGCAAAATGACACAGGACAAAAATATTATATTTATAGGGACAAGGAATTTATTAAATCTATTATGTTAATTCAATTTAATTAGATTAAATAAAATAAATTTTAATCTTGGCCCTATAGCCAAATGTGGTTGCATATTGTTAGGTGACAATATTCACTGTAGTGCATCAGCAAGTGTCACTCATAACAATCAAAATAAATACCTAACAAGGTTATCATAGGGAATGGAAAAATGAATAACAGATCTAAGATTTCAATAAGAAACAAGTTCAAACTCTTACTTCATTCAGATGGCCAATAGGCCTTGAATAAAACCAGCTTCAGTGAATTGTGATGATAAATAAAAAACCATCTGCAAATTCATTCAACTTCCCTAAAATAAGCATGCCGTCAATTATGACTATACATAGATCCAAAAGATAGGTTCTCTATTATCCTATAAGCCGCAGGCTGTATAAGCCACAGGCTGGAAGTTATTACCTTTTGAAACATTTTAAACACTGGATTTTAAAAGAATAACAATCAAAGTGAATGGTCCTGCCAAACTGCTGCTTAAAAATCAAGCTTAATATTCAGAATCATATTTTGCAGGATGTTAAAATGGAACGGAGGAAAGTGACTAAGTTGTATGTGTTATTGAAATTACAGCAAACCCTTTTAAAATCTTGGTACACTCAGGGCATAGCAACATTTTTCAAACAAGCCAAAATACACAACCACAAAAAACAAATTATAAAAAGATCTCAGATTTTTTCCAAAGAGAATAAATGATTTATTTTATTTCAGGGATGGTGAATTGGGAACAATATATTAGTTCACTTACCTTCAGTTGTCTTTTACACCCTAGTTGTGTTGTACTCAGATTCATGTTTGTTTAGAGACCCAATGAGGCAGAACCTGGAATGTTATGGCTATTTCATTCAACATAATAATGTTTGCATAGGAAAAAAAAAAGAAATACATGCATATACATTCTTTACTGTAGTATATCTAAAAATTCAGGAAAATTGATTTAAGATACCTAAAACTGGTAGGCTGGTAGGCAAAAATAATGCTTTTGTTAACTTTATCAACCTTTTAACATTAGTTCAGTAAAATGGTGTGGTGGAACTAATTGACAAAGTGCTCTGAGATTTTTGGATTGGGGTATTTGCAGTGAGGAGAGGTATGTCAAGCAATGCAGAAAAAAAGATAACAATGGGGCTCCAATCACATGGCTGTATCCACCAGTTTAACTTGTTTTATTCCTCCTGTGTCTGGTAGGCATCCCAGGTTTGGCTAGCATTTATGTAGATGGAAAAGGCTAAACACATGAACACAATAATATGGAGAATAATAAAAATGTGAAGCCTAAACCTATCACAAAGTTTCTGGCAGTTTCGAAGTACATTGCATATACATATTTTTCACTTCATATTTACTCATAATCTTTTAAGCGTTTTTATTAACAAGCATGCAGGGTGCGTTTCACAGCAAAAGAGTCCCCATATATTTATTTGAAACAGTAATACTGCCAGACTTGATTTAGAAAGCTTTTGCTATGCTGCTTTTGTTTTCATAAGGAAATCTAAAGGAATATCAAGCTAAAGCATAAAAATTATCCCCCCGAGTCTAAATCGCAAATAAACAAGACAAGTAATGATATATCAACTGCAGAAATCACCATATCGTATTTCAAAATATTGTGTTCTGCTGTATAAAAGAAACATGATCAATGAGGGGAAGATGAAAATATTTTCTCATTGGTTCATCCCTCATTTACAATCTGGAAGAATATTACATTCAAGCATTCTAAGAAATCAGCTCTGCATGCTGATTTTTCAAAGAAAACTTCCTTTAATTTAATCAAAAGTATCTTTGGTAGGTAAAGTCTATCTACCCTTTCAAACATTTTTATATTTAATGAAATTAAAATAATAAGACACCGTACCCTAGTCCTGAAAATCTTAGAGACAATTTTTGATGATGGAGCAGTATTAGAAAGATAAAAAACAAAGCAAAGAAAAAAAAATGAAGACAGACAGGCAATGGAATATTTGCAATTAGAATTTTCCACAAAATTAGTATATATACTATACATGTAAAACCCAACTTAATTGTAATCAATAGCATTATTTAGCTGCTTTAAAAATTAAATAAGCCTCCCAAGGAGAAGCCGCTTAACTCTTTCCTTGTTTGACCTTTCTATGCTATAAATTCCTCCATACAATTAGCTCTTGAGTGTGTGCACATATGGAAAGGATGAAGGCTGCACTCCAGAACTAAAACTATTTTAGAGCCTAGAATAGCCAAAGACAGGAAAGTTTAAATTTCATTATTTCTTTATTATCAAAGCCAGACAGTAAAGACTAGTACTGTAATGGTCTTCGTGATTACTTTATGCCAAATAGCAGGTAAATATAAATAGAAAGAAACTATTTTCATCTGCCAAAAATTGCCAAGGAATACTGCCATGGATTGGATTGGGTTAGAAGTGCCAGTAAATGCCTATTCTTGCTAAGAATCCAATTTTGGATTCATAGCAAGCAGAATCACTGACTTGCTAACTGATTCTTGGCTATTTTCAAGAGATGGTACCAAAAGTACCTTCTTCTCCTCCACCACCCTTCTTCTCCTCCACCACCCAAAACAACAACAAAAAACCACCCCTCTTTAGAATACTCATCCCCCATGCATAAATGCATCCTGGACAAAGAAGAATGATAGTTCACAAACAATGGTTGGACTGTAAACGGATATGCATATTAGAAAAAATAAATAAACAGAAAATAAAGCTGAACCAGTCTTCATGCAAAAGTCCTCATCAAAAATCTATTGATACTGACCGCTGAACAGCTTTATCGTGTCTGGACAGCCTGTGACTCGTAGTTGGTACCTCTTCAATTTCATCTATCTCACACACATCTGCAGCTTCTTGTGAGTAGCTATGCTTCATGACAAGGATGTTTCTTCTGTTCATAGGCTGGATAAGGGGCTTTGCAGGCTGGGGTTGAATTTCTGTCAAGATTGGTGTATCTCTTGTGCTAAGATTACTATGGCTGCCCTTAGTGCTAGATAATTGTGATCCACAGTGGTGGTCATGAATGCATTTCGAAGATGATCTACGGAGTTTATGATAATTTTCAAAGTCATCTGCAATATCTGCAAGGTCCACCGAGGTCCCTGTCCCTCTGAGAGTACATAACTCATAATGAGGAGGCTCAAAGACTTCTTGGAATACTGTTTGATCAAAGTCTGCTTTCTTCTGGACAAATCTTTTACGAGGCTGTTTGATCTGGACTATAACAGAGATAATGATAAGGAGGATCACAATGCAAGAAGTCACCCCAATGATTGTCCCACTGGTATTTGTAAGCTGGTCCCACAGGCTGGCTTTTGTCTTTTCTGTGAGATGCGGAAGAGGAATAAAAAATAAAACAGAAAATTAAATTCCACCTTAAAAAAAAAGATTAGTTTTATGTATTGTTATCATGATTCTTTCTCAATCTTTTCAAACTGGATATTGTCCAGAAGTGTTGCAACTCTATGTTTCAATAGATTTCATGGCTATACACCTGGACACTTTGATAATTATGTCCCAATATAGCTAAAGACTATAGAACTAATATAAGAAAGAATACAAGAAACACAGAATTATACGGCAGGATAGCATTTTGCTGATTCAGACTGATTTAAGTTCTCTGGAATTGGTCCAGCCTTATAAACCTCCGTAAGTCAAATAGTTTAGTTTAGTTTAGTTTATTAGATTTCTTGACTGCCCCTCTCCCGAGGGACTCGGGGCGGTGTACAATGAACTAAAAGAGACTTAAAATACAGAAATAAATTTAAAATATAAATTAAAAGATTAACAATTTAAAATTATATAAAATTTAAAATTT
>JANHFJ010002142.1:73219-90900 GCA_032468195.1 Cerberus rynchops
TTCCAGTGACTGTCATAATGTATTTTTGAACAATTTTATTAATGTATAATATAGCATACAAAGAAAATACAGAAGTAAACAATAGGAGAAATAGAGAAGGGGAAAAGGAAGTGAAGAGTGAGGGAAAGAAAAGGTGAAAAAGAAAGAAAAGGCATTGACTTCCAACTCCCTTCCACGCAGTAGAATAAGGCATTAACATCAAACCTCAACTTTTTACTTTTATGTAATAGTTTAAATGAGCCATTTCTATAATAACAAATCTATCTAATCAGTAAAACTCAAAATCAGAGTTTTATTTTTTTTCCACCTCAAGCACAAAGCCCGGAAATGGTTTCCAAGTAGAAATAAAAGTTTGTATGTATATATATATATTTTTTTTTCTTTGAAAAAAGCAGTCAGTTTAGCCATCTCTGCTAACTCCATCAATTTTTTTGCAGCCATTCATCCACTGTGGGGATTGAGGTGACCAACTATCATAATTTCTTGACAAGTAAGCTCCATTCCTTCACTTCTGCCTTTAGGTTGGGGCTGTTTCCCCACTCCACCCCACTTCCCAAAACAGAAGGCCAATCTCAGGCAGGAGCTGGAAGGAGGGAGTGGCCATATATTTCTACTCTCCCTTTTCCTTTATCTGATTGAGAGAAATTAACTGGCTCAGAGTCACCAAATGAATTTCCATTACAGAACTTGAGTTTCTTTGGGCTTAGTCCAATATGTAACCACAGTTTAAGAACGTATTTTATTAAGAAGCACGGTGATTCTTTTTCATACATACAACTATTCTTCCTGCTGCAACAGAATCTAGCATTGACCCAGCAAATTAATAACTGTAAGTTTCTTCAGTTTATCTCCATCTCCTGATGCATTTTATCTCCTTCTCTGGCCAAGATAATTGACACTCCATGAAAACGTTGCTTTGATTCAAACTGCTTTTCTTTGTTACATTAAAAAACCTGCCTAATAGCAGAAAAAATAAGATGGGCTACATTTTGTTCTGTCAGAAAAATCCTTTGTCTTCCTCACACTAGAAGTTTATAAAGATTAACTGGTGCTTTGACTAAAATGGTAGCCTAAGACACATGATTAGGATGCCATGGTTCCAGAAAGGAAGTGATACAAAACATTTCCAAAGTTCCGTGTGCCAATGGCTCTCTGCTCATACAATTAATTTCTTCCTCAGCAACTTGCACAGACTTACTTGTCTCTAATTTTCTCAGCCATGAAATACACAAAGGGTGCAATCAGATATCGAGTTAAGCACATGTAAACAGCATTGATTTCAGTGCACTGGAGTGCTTAGTGATGTGTTAGAAGGTACGATCGAAGTATCTGTACTGTTTTATTTGTCATGCATGTGTCCAGATGTTCCTGTATGCCAGAGCAGCGAGGCAGCCAAGTATAGTACAAGTGGTGGTGATATGAAAGCATAGATGTTCTCACACAGGGACACAGACACACATAATACGGGGGCACCGACCCAAAGAGACTCACAAAGCTCGCTCTAATAACTTGGCATGCTACACTATCCTTCTGTTGTCCATAAATAATTCACTGTCAAGATGCTTGTAGGAACAGTACCTTCTGGATTGGCCATAGGAAGTTGTAACTGCTGCTTTGCCCCTGCTGACATCTTCACTGAAAAGGATGTTGAGCAAGGGACAGGCTGTTATTTTCCTGAGCTATTAGGATGCTAGACCTGGTGCCCAACTCTTATTAGAGCAGTAGAAGAGTAAAAGAGGGCTAGGATCTGTAAAATGGGTTTCAGAGCTGCAAAGTTAAATATCCAGGCTAAAAATTCTAGAAGTTGCAGAATTTGGATGCCACTTGGATCCAATCCCTATAAATCTAGGGAAGCTTAGCACAGGATTTATATCTCATGTTTCATCTTTCTGCATATTGGAGGCCTTATCTAAATTCTTACCTTATCTAGATGCTCACCTTATCTTATTCAAAAGGAAGAAGGATGAGTAATTCAATGAATGCTTATATTTCCTGCCTGCTCTGTACAGCCTTTGGTCTTGACAGCTTAATGAAAAATTTAATATCTTCTTTTTCATGTCAGACCTTGCTATCTCTTCAAGAAACTTCTGCTTTTCCAGAGAAGGAAAGAAAGGAGGAAAGGGAGAGGAAGAAGTAGCAGAAGCAATATGTAAACTAGAAATCATGGAGATTTTACAATGTGTGCTATTAGGGGAAAGGGTGTAGGATATTCAATTCAACTTTTGTAGCCTGAAGTGTTGTGCACAAATCTGCTGGAATGGGGTGAAAAGTTCCTTGGAGCACCTAAAAATAAACTGGTTAATTGAGTCTCCAGGCATTCCTTTTCCAATTTTGTACAAAGGAAAAAGGTCTCCTCTTCTTCACAGTACAATTTTCTGTCTTGAAATGATTGGACAATTATTGTGTTTTTACTTTTCTCTGTCTCTCTCTCTGTCTCTGTCTCTGTCTCTATCTCTCTCTCTCTCTCTCTCTCTCCTCTCGTGGACACATCCATTTTTTTAAAAAGAAAAAAGAAAGAAAGAAAGAGGCAATGAACATTTCAGCTTCAGCTTAATAAGAAAAGAGTAATGTTTTCACTTTGTTGGGATGTTGTATATGGTGAAGTTTTCACTTGTGTAGCTAAGAGGATAATTGAAAAAGATTCATAAGCTCTGGGAACAAAGCCTTTCCAAGTCATAAGGAAGCTGCTGGAGGTTGATCAGTTCTTTAAATAAATAAATACAAAAAAAGTGGAAAAGCTGAATCTGTTTTCTACCCATTTTCCTTTCCTTCATTTCTATTTCCCCATCTTGGCACTTAGTAGATTTGTCTGCTCTTGGATCTGATCACCACTAGAAAACAACAAACAAGCAAATTTCATTCAAAGCTTATTTGGTCAGAACTGACCATTCTAAAAATGGAGACTTCTTTTACTTAGTCTGCTTTTTATGAAGTTGAATGTGGAAAACTATGATTGTACCTTTCATGGCCTCAGAGTTCCAAGATATGGGCTGATCAGGTCCCATTGGATGCCGCTGTGTCTGCTGACCAACAACCAATGAATACAATACAGATATCCCCTCAGACCTCTCCTCAGCCTGCCCTAATCTTTCTTTAGCTAAATGGGTGCCAAGAAGAAACAGGGCAAATTTCCTATCTAAAAATTCTGCCCTCCAGCAAAGTAAACAAAGTAAATTTTGTATTTATTGTTGTTTTTTACTGGCTGTTCACCGCCCCGAGTCCCTCGGGAGAGGGGTGGTATAGAAATTAAATAAATAAATCAATCAATAAATAAAATAAACACCTCAAGAGTAAGTGGCAAGATGCTGACTCTTCAAGCAAGCCCAGTGCCTCATCATTTGAAACCACAGAGCAGAAAAGAAGAGCATCAGATGTGCATGCTAAGTGGGAAAAGGATCTAAACCACACAGGGAATTATTTTTGGTTGCTGGAAGTAACTTCAGCATCTGGCTTGGTGAATTCCTGATTTTGACCTCGGTATGTTACTGACCAAATCTGAAGTTTGTCCCTCATTATAGTAAGGTAAAGGTTCACCTCGCACATATGTGCTAGTCATTCCTGACTCTAGGGGGCAGTGCTCATCTCAGTTTCTAAGCCGAAGAGCCAGTGTTGTCTGATGATGATTCTGTGGTCATGTGGCTGGCACGACTAAACGCCAAAGGCGCACGAAGCATTGTTACCTTCCCACTGAGGTAGTCCCTATATTTCTACTTGCATTTTTACATGCTTTCGCACTGTTAGGTTGGCAGATGCTGGGACAAGTAATGGGAGCTCACTCCGTTATGCAGCGCTAGGGATTTGAACCACCAAACAGCTGACCTTTCTAATTGACAAGCTCAGCATCTTAGCCACTGAGCCACCACATCCCCCCCCCCCCACTGGAAGCATTAGAAGTAGTCAAAGCAATATTTCTCAAAGCTTTTCTTCCCCATTAATTTTTCCCTTCTCCTCTTCCGTTTGTTGCTTGTTCTGTTATTATTTTAAAAGCAATAACATAAAGATTCCAACCATATCTAAATTGCTGTTTCTTTTCAATGCAGACTTAAGAACACACCTTGAGGATATCACTGTCATAGGTATAATCTATTGCGGGAGAAATGCGCTGGGAGAATATTTGGCCCATCAGGGTCCGGTATGCTTTCCCATCCACATTTGCTAAAGTATGATGAAGCACTTCATGAAGTTCAGACTCTTCCAACTGAGGAGGTGGAAGATGTTCACTTTTTAAGAGTTCCATAGCAGTTGGCCGTTTTGAAGGATCGTGGTTCAATAGCCAAGCAATTACCAGTTTCTAGAAAGCCAAAATATAGTGACATTTTAAATGAATAAATCGAAGAGTTTTCTTTCTAACTTCAATCTTTAGCTATGTCTTCCTAGTTACACACAATCAATATAAATCCTATTTGCTAATGTGAGAAAATACAAAAATATTGAATCATATTTCAGCCATGCTAATAAAATCTGTAAACTGTATAATATTTAAGTCATTTTTTAAAAAAATATTACTACAATATTACTTTCTAAACATTTGTTTTGTTTCAAGGAATTAAATTGCTAATTTACTATGTATTATTTAATCCTAATGGGGCAAACAGACGTTGATCGTTTATTATTAACTGCCAATAAAGGAAAATATTTATAGCTTGGTCCTTGGTGCTGTCTGAGCTTGGTAGTTTTCTTGCAGATGTCTCATTACCCCAGGGGTCTCCAATCTTGGCAACTTGAAGACTTGTGGACTTCAACTCCCAGAATTCCTCAGCCAGCTTTGCTGGCTTCAAGTTGCCAAGATTGGAGACCCCTGCCTTATACTGTATGGACTTTTTGCTAAAATAAGAAATAAATGAAATGATGATTTGTCAATTGGAAGATAAAGAAATAAGTGGGTTAAACAAGAAGTGGAAGGACTGATATAACATCTAAAAGGGAGGAAGACTCTAATTGTATTTTGAAAAGAAGGTCAAATTCCATTCATATATTTATTAACCTTAGGGGTTTTTTTTTTTCTCTTTGTTTCTGGCAGGTTCCCATTTTTCCCTTTATTTCTGATTTATTTTTATTCTATGAAAAAAATGTCTTAATATAAATAAAAAAACATTACTCCTGGAAAAATGTTAGAAGGAGAACAAAGAATTCTGCTCTTCTGGGGCCATCCCTATAGCATTTCATGATTTCACCAAACTGTAAAGCAGAGGGTGCCATAAAAAGCCCTATACGATAAGTGTCCCTTTATTTGAAATGTGGTCTAATGAAAGCAATGCAGCCTGCCCCTTTTCTATATTTGACATAATATCACCATCATATCCAAAAGGGCTATTTTGACAAAAGCATCCAGAGCAGGTAGATGCTTGTGGCCCTGTGCCCTTTTAGAACTAAAGATTGTCAAAGCTCTGGATTAGTTCAGTCCTTTGTAAAGATACCTTTCTATAGCTTATACAACAGGGAGTGCTGTGAATCATTTATGCTCCTCTTTACTGCTCACTGGTATCCTCCTTGTTACAATTGGCATCAATTATTCTACAATGACATAATTTGTAATATTTTTAGTTGTTTTCACCTGCCTAGCTTTACCTTTATTTGTCTGACTGAACCTGACATATTCCAACTGTTTCTGCTTGATTCAGCTTCTTTCTCCCCTTGTGGGCCTTACAGAAAGGACTGGAGTAAGCTTAGGAAAAGAATTGAAGGAGAAAGTATAGAACAAACCTGAGGCAAAATAATTAAATGACACAAGACCCAGGAGACCTAAAGCCCATCTACAGTGCTGCAGGATTCCAGGTAAATATTTGAGCAGATACAAGAAGAGACCAAAAGAAGACTTTCAAGAATCTTTTAGCAGGTAGCTCAGGCTGGAAACTGATACCATGCCAGCAGTGATAGGCAGTTAAGATGGAAGGTCAGGCCAGCTGCGAAAGGAAGAAGGAACAATGTTCTCCAAAGGAGATCAATTCAACATGGACACATCAATATCGTTTTATCAGCAATGTTATTATGTATTTCCATATCTGCAAATTATCCCAGCCATACAATTCTGGGTAGTAGAAATGGTTTTTCACTGCCTCCGTTAATGATTATTTTTAGACTTGCCTCTTTACTTTAAGCCTTGGAATTCTCTGGAGGTCTCCTTTCTATATACTAACCAGTACTGACGGCTTGGCTTCCTAGTTCAGAGAAGGTTGGCCAGATGCAACTACATAAAGGAAATATGTACAAAAAAAATCTAAGTCTTTTTTTACATGCCAGTCACTTACATTTGCAAATCTAATTCTATCAGCAATGAAAATATATGTTAACTTTCATATTGCTGTCCATTTTTTTCCTGCTTTTAGTCTTTTTTTTCTTGTGTAAAGACTGGAATCATAACCCAAATCTCAACCCACATATTGATCATGGGGCCTAATCATTCCTACTTCTTATTTTAAATAAAGTAGAACAGTACATTTGTATTGATTAGGTTGGAATCCATATAATTATAGCAGTAACAAGCAGTTAAACCCTTGTTCAGCACCCTCCACCATAATGTAACTAGACATCATGAAGTGTTTGGATACCAATAATTAATGTCAACATAAAATAGATTTAAAGTCACTTTCGTCCAGGAGTGTCCTTACTATGCCAGTCTTTAACATCCTAAACATGATGAGTGCTCATAGCATAGAGAATACTAACATGGGATTAATCTATTGTACCATATTTTAATTGTATCATTCTTTGACCACTTCCTACTCCGTTCTGTAAATTAAAGTACAGAGCTAATGCCAAAAGCAAAATTATTTTGCTAAAAGACATAGGGTAAAAAAGTCAAAGGGAAGAAATCAAGTACAACAAAGGAAGAAGGTTTTGAGATCACAAACACATTTCTTTTAACAGCAAAGCTTTCTTGTAGAGTCATTGAAAGATTAAAGTGCTTGAAGAAGTATGAAGCATCTTAAACTATTAATGAAATAACCAAATCAATCTTGTAAGAGCTACTAACTTAAATTTTATAATAATACAAGTAGATTAATTTATCTATTTATTGACATTTTTTCCATGATTTTTTAAAAAAACTTATTTGTTATAAACAAAACCAATCTCCTAAGAATTAATTTGCATTCAATCATAGCTACAAATTAGAAAAAATGCTATTGTTTAGCCTACTTCTGTCCCCATCAGTTCCCATTCAAAAAAAAAATCTCCCTTTGCAGTAATATTGCTTTCCTCCTTCTGCTCAATTCTGATATGATACTAAGATTACCAGCGACAACCATCTCCTGCCTCTAGATTTTGCAGTCCTCACGTGACCTAAACTAAGCTCCTTGCCAAACCTGTTTGTTGTTTCACAGCTTTCTGACCACAAAAAATATCTGATAGAATAGGAATCAATCATTGCCAGTGTTTTACTACTTCAGATAAATATTCTCGGCTTATATTTGACTACCCAATGGATTTCAAAAACAAGACTCATGAAGTAAAAATGCAAAATATAGACTTGACTAGCAACACACAACACAAAATATACCTCAGCTTGGACATTCAGTTTTGGTTCACTTCCCTTCAAGAAGTGATAAAATATTCAGGGGGTTGAAAAATCAACATGAGTATAGGTGAGCCTTAAAATGATAAATTATTATCACACCAGAACATTCAGAATGACAGAACATTCTAGTCTAGCTATTACAAGTCTTCTTGAGTAAGGAATAATACTTTTTTTTTCCTTGAAGCCTGAGAAATTTTGCAGACAGGTGCTTATCTCATCAATTGTCTGCGTGCCTGTCACAGATAACACTGAGAAGCAAAGGAAGACATGGCAAGATCAACCTGCAAGAAACTACCCTGTCCTTGAATTCACAAAACACACATCTCTCCTTACATGCTTTGCAAGCAGATCAAATACTCACAAATAATTCAAACAAATCACTCCAAGCTAAACTGCTCTGCGTAATGGCAGCTTTCAACCATTCATAAATCATTCCTTCTTTCAGCTACAAAGGCAGTGTCCTACCAGAAAATTCTACCCAGTGTCAGAAATGGAGTATTGTAGTACCAACTTTTGTATTTTGTACTGTAGCAGTATTGCTGTAGTACCAACAATTTTGAATACTGAGTTTGTTAATTAAAATTATGGAATGTAGTTTCATTTATATCTGCTTTATTTACACATATCTGAATCGACTTTCAGGACAGCTAATGGTAAGCAAAGGTATGTAACAATACATTGCACTGGGGAACTTTATACTTCACCAAATATGATATAGCTATTCAGGCACCTTTCAAATTAAAGCAGTTGTCAAAAAATTTCCAGGAGAAAACTCTGCACGTAATAACCAGCAGCTCCTTGTAAAACCAGAAATCTTTTTTTTTGCACTGTGTAGGGTTTAGATCCTTATTATTCTGTACATAAAGAAAACCTAAAGTGCATGAAGTTTTCCTGTCCCTGAAGAATGTTAGGAAGGTTTACCCCATAAAAACTGCTGGTTAGAGTGATTTCCTCTAAGCCAGACAAGATCACTGCAAAGATGCCGAAAATATAACATCACACCTACCATATATACTGCCAGATACCCTGAAAAATGTAGGCCCTACTACAATCCAAAAATTTATTTACAGAAAGGCTTATCCCACAATATATACAGTATTTTTTTCCCTTCAGCTTTATAAAAGTACCAGAATAACCTATACAAGCCTCAGTGGCACAGTGGTTAGAGTTCAGTATTTCTGCTGTCTGCCAGTTCAAATCCCACCAGGCTCAAGGTTGACTCAGCCTTCCATCCTTCCGAGGTGGGTAAAATGATGACCCAGATTGTTGGGGGCAATATGCTGATTCTGTAAATCGCTTAGAGACAGCTGGAAAGCACTATAAAGCAGTATATAAATGTAAGTGCTATTGTTATATGCTTGTTGATAAGCCCATCCACAGGTAAGCAGTTTTTAACCAAAATACTATGAAAAAGTGCCACTTGTGTACCAGCTGATTGTGAAAATTAAGAGATATAAAAATTTTGAAGGTCAGCTTATCCATAGATGAGCTTATATAATGGTACTCTGCTACTTGATTTCTTCGAAACTCATCGAATTTGGTACTCAGTGCATTTTGATACAAACATTTTGTCCCATCGTTCTTTGGTACTCAGTGTACAAACTAGATCTTGTTCGTTTCAGCTGCTTTGTAACTCACTACATTATTCCATATGAGAAAAAATTGTTTGGTACTCATCATTTTGGGTATTCATCACACCTCCCAGAACCAATTAACAATGAGTAGTGAGGTACTGCTGTATAGTATACATTATTTACTCCAAGGCAGACCTTTTTGTGTCCTTTTTACTTATTAAAGTTACATATATCATCCATTTTAGGATAATTTTTTTTGCTAAAACCTCTGAAATCTAAACAATCAATAATAAATATTTGTGATAAAGATGCCACACAGGGCAATGTAGTAATGACCCTGTCATTCAGCCAAACAGATGTTATTCCTTTGCATATTTCCTTCCTGTTTTTTTCCTTTTACTAATTTGTTTTTATATATCTTTAATAAAAAAATTAATAAAGTATATTAAAAATATGTTTCTAGCCATGTTTACTGTTTTAAAAGATAAACTATTGCTTGGATTGTTTAGTGATAAACTAATAGTAAAATGCCAGGAACAATGAAGATAGAAGCTAAGAAAGCTTTTGTGGGAGGAGTTGCAGAACCTAGGGGTAGAGTCAAAAGAGGAATCAGCTTAGAGCCATGATGGCAAACCTATGGCATAGGTGCCACAGGTGGCATGCAGAGCCATCTTGCTGGGCACACAAGCTGTTTGCCAACTTACCTCCAGCTGAGCATGCACTTGCGATTGTGCATGCATGCATGCTCAATTGCAGAGACCCAGCTGGTCTTCGGGCCTCCGCTGTGCATGTGTGTGATTGAAGCAGGAAATCCAGCTGGTTTTTGGAGCTCTCCTGCGCATGCACGATTGCTCATGTGTGTGTGTGAGTGCATGCATGCAGTGAGCGTGCACTGCACATGCAAAAGCTGCATGCATGGGCAGATGGTGCGGTTGTACATGCAGCGCACATGGAGGAGCCGCACACAAGTGCAGATGGCACGCGCAAAGCACGTACTTTTCGACACTCGATAAGTAAAAGGTTTGCCACCACTGGCCTAGAGTGTCTATGTAGCAACAGACTAAATCCAACCTCTCTTGAATTCCACTGACCCTTGTCTAACACCAACGTGGAGCGGAAATCTTGTACACTGTAGGAATAAACCTCAAACCTAGTGAAAATGCTGGCAAACACCATCATATTCTTGATCAATCTCTCCAATTGGTTGGGAAGAGGGTCTGTGCTTCCTAGGAATGGTTGCCATGCCATCTCCCCACTCCACCACAGGAGGCATGCATAGCTGCTTAACGATCACAATGGTGAGAACTGGGATTCCAGTCATTGAGATCTTGCTTAATCACTATTTCACTTAATCAAGATTCAAGGTCCAATTGTGATCCTAAGTGGAGAGCTATCTTTATGTGAAAACAATTGATAGTTAGATGCAGCCTAATTACATTCTAGCATCATTAAGACATTTATAATTTTTAGAGACAGTGTCAATGGATCTGAGAATGGAGCCTCCTAAAGCAAAACATTTAATTTATGATGGTACCAATGTTTAAGTTTATGGAATATTTAGATTACTATCCTGTGGTTCGTTTATTTTGGGCCTTTAGATAAGTTCCTGGTATACAAATTATTATTTTGTAATAATAAAGATGAAAATGAAAAAAAAAAGAATTATTATTTATGGCTCCTTTCAGAAAATAATGGAATAAACATATGCTAATCGTAAGTAAAAATTAATGATGGTTACTGACTAGCCATATATATTTAGAATTTCAAATTACAGAAAAAGAAACCCAATATATTATAACTAAAATCAAAATAACACAAGAAATGGGAAGAGAAATATTATTGGTCCACACTTATGATGTAGTGTCATTCTAGTTTGACAAATTTCAGTTTTGGGCTCTGAATCCTGAATTCAGACCTTTTACTAATAAAATAAACCAGGTCAGATCCAAATTTTATTAAGATCAGGAGCCATTTCAGTATTCCTCACATCTGGCCATAGTAGCAAGATCTATTAGGTGTTAACATTCAAAAGTCAGGCAACATTGATACATACTGAATAACGCACTGTATATATTTGTTTTCAGCTTGTCAACTTCACCCTTGAGTCAAAAGGGATGAAAGAAATAATGAGCAATATAACTATCTTGTTAGCATGGAAACAGTTTCAATTTTGATATAAATAAGCTCAGTCTTCTGAATCTGGATATATATAAAATGAGTAGAACTACAAACAAGAGCAAATATTTGCTGGATTGCTATTGATAAGCATGTTAATCATAGCAAAAATCTGTTGCCTCTGCTTTCCAAGCTCAAGAATAGTTCCACTGACAGCAATATTACACGATCTGTTTGTACATACCTCTAATACTTCTGAATGAAGCCATATGGATAGCCCTGTGCATTACAGACTGCCAACCAGCATAGAAATATTTCTGACAGGCAAGAATAGATGAGCATTTAACACATGAATGGGCTCACAGATAAAATGAAAGCACATACACCACATGGAAGGTCTTTTTCATTCATTCTTCTTTACGTGCTCCCCCCTCCACTCCAGCCCATTCTAAAAATAAAAATGTACTGGAGCCAAATTCATTACTGGAAATGCTACTGCAGTGATACTTTGCCCAATGGAATTGAACCCACTCATGACAGCACACAACTTGCTTGTGTTTGACTCATGTTTTGTGTCATAATGATTCATGAAATAACTCTAAGAATGAAAGAAATAGGTCTACCTTATTTCTTCATAACAGCCCGATGATTCAAACACTTCTAAAGCTAGGATAAGAAACTACGTATACATCTATTCACAATAATGTTGGGAGTCACAGAAATGGGAATGATAATTATATGCACTGAAGAGAAGTTTTAAGAAAGCCCAATTCCTGATTTTTGTTGGCATTGTAACTTGCAGTTGGAAATTTCCTCCAAAGGATAAATTCTCCAGTAACAGCTTCCTTTGCCACTGAATTAATAATGTGAACAGAAGATCCATGTAGATGAAGAATGTTGAGGAGGTCAGTTTCTCTTTTCTACAAGAGCAGCACAGAAACTATACAGTTCAGACCTTTTAATGTACAATGATCTTCTTTTGTCACTAAGGAGAAATCTGTTTAAATATTACATGCTGAATCAAGGGTTCTAGAGATTTCGCTTTGGCTGTGGCGTTCCAATATATCACAGTAAAAAAATACTTGTTCTCTACAAATATCACATTTAATGATCTTTTTATTTTAACATAGACATATAATGATGCTTTGATTTTATTTCCCTGACACAGCAAAGTTGCTACTATATTCAGGAGACTGCTGGTCTTGGAAGCAGAATAGAAACAATAATATTAAGATTTCTTATCCATGTAGTTTAAAAATCAGGAAAAACAGACTGCATTATCTAGTAGCAGTTGTCTGAAAAAGCCAGCAGTTCTTTTTCAGTACACAGTGGTAGATGGGATGGTTCCTGCCCTCTCAGATACAACCTCTGAACATCCAGTGCTAGTTGCACACCTTGTAATTACCAAGCATTAGAAATAAATACAATTTAATCTAACTTATTCTTCTGATAAGATGGACCATAAAGAGATTCCAGTGTTACAGGTCAGATTGGGAAGTTAGAAAAAAAAAAAAAGATGAAAGTAACAGCAAATTATTGCCAGAAAATGAAGACGCATATATGTGATCATTCAGTGTCATGTTCAACTTGAGGGAGATGTTATGTATTGTATACAAACTAAGTACAGTAGATTCAAGCCTTCAGTAAGCAATTAGGGCAGAAAGTAACTCATCTACTTGCAGTTTGTACTTACCTTCTGGTCAACATAGCTAGAAAGCTATGTATGATGAAGGATCCTTTTATATCACTCCAATTGTACAAAGTTCTGATACCAAAATCTGCTTCCAGTTCAGGTTTTGATTCATTGCTAAAACAAGTGGTTGCTCTATTAGATAGTGGATAGCACAGACAAGTTCCTGTATAAGATTTTAAAGAATTTTCCACTAAATTAAATCACAAGAAAGGAGGTGATAAAAGCAGAGTCTCAGATAGAAAAGACTTGGATATTAGGAACTAAGTCAGTACAAGACAAGAAAGGATCATGGGAAATTCCTAACACATTGATAGGGAGACCAGCAAATAGTAACATCTCCAGATGCCAATGTCTGAGTACTAATGCACACTGTTTGGACAACAAACAAGGGGAACTAGAAATGCTAATGCCAGGCATCACATATGATCTGATGAGTACAGGTAGTCCTCCACTTATGATGACTGGAACAAGAATTTACATCACTAAGGGATGGAAACATTAAGGGAGTTGTGTCCTATTTTACAATCCTTTTGCCACAATCATTAAAGCAAATCACCATGGTCATTAAACAAATCTGGTTTGTCCCATTGACTTTGCTTTTCGAAATTCCATTGTAAATGATGATCACATGACACAGGGGCACTGAACCCTCATAAATAAATGTCAATTACCCCAATTTCGATCACGTGATTGTGAGGATGCTGCAATGGTTGTAAAGGTGGAGACTAGTTACAAGTCACTTTTCCAGCACTGTCATAACATTGAAAAGTAATTAAATTAATGGTTGTAAGTTGAAGACTATTTGTATCATACAGGCCTGATTGAATGATTCGGGACTGGAACACAAAATCCAAGATATGGATAGAATTTTTTAAAACTGAGCTAAGGTAGCGCTAAATATCAAAAGATCCTACAACTATGAAGAAATCTATAAATATAGTAACCTTTTTGAAAGCATAAGGATAAAAAAAATCAATACCATTATTCAGCTTACTATATATTACTGAACCAGCTGCTAGAAACCCTCCTAGGTATATTTTCCTATATTAACTCACTAAATTCTCAAAAGAGCAAGCTATCCTAATAGGAGATTTCGATACTTGCTAAGTTTTTTCTCTCAATAGAAGTAGAAGGTCTAGCACATTTCTTGTTTGGAGATTCTAGCATGGGAGCTCAGCTATCATGTACCCTTGCCCAAAGATCAGTACCCTCTGCTCTGGGATGGTTGTCCTCTTCCATCGAGCACTCAGCTTTGGGAGGGACACACATGGAGCAATGAGGGATGAAGGGGACACCCACCTAGCCAGTCAGATCAGTCAAATCAACCTTGGCAATCAATGTGGTGACAGATGTCGCAGCCAAATCACTTTCACATCCATCTAAAAGACTTGCTCTTGATAGAACATTGCTGGTACCTAGAAATAGTAGTAATATTGTCTAACAGATTTCTGATTTCTCTGCTAATTTCATTTTTCAAAATGTGCTATAAAAAACAAGGAGGAAGTTATCCTGGACATGTCAAACATCATGTCTTTGACCACTTAGTCTTAGACAATATCACTATTTCCCAGTACCAACAATGTTCTATCAAGAGCAAGTCTTTTCAAACTAATCTTACTTTTTTTATAATAAGGACATGAGAAAGTTTATTATGGTATTTTTGGAGAAAATATGAATAAATGTGAATTATGCTTATTCTGTAAACTACTTAGAGAGGGCTGTAAAAGCACTGTGGAGTGGTATATAAGTTTAAGTGATATTGCTATTAGAGAATAATTTGATTCAGTTGATTCATAACTGGTTGAACAATTGGATCCATATGATGGTTGAAATTTAATTCTGGGCTGTCCCAGAGAGAAGAATCAAATAGATCTTGTGGTACTCAACAACTTTCTATGAAGAGACGGCCATATGACCAGAAGCTTAATAATGTTGACATGATCTGGACAGAATTGATCATTGGAGCAACTCCAAGGTGTTCGTGTTCAGGGTGCAAGAGTCTGCAATTAGTAAGAAAAACAAAATGCATAGTTTCAAGCCTAAAGAAACCTCTTTTGCCAATGGTTCACATGAGCAGAAGCTATATATCCTTGTGGGTAAACAGCAAGTAAAAGAGCAGCAGCTAAAAATGTCAATAAAATTTTGAATTAATTTACCAAAGCATTGCACCCAGATCAGTAAAGCTACTATTTATATTTTATTTTGTGTTACCCAGACTGAGTATACTGAATTTTTTTCTAAATGCTACATTTTAAAAAGGAAAAGGAGAAACTGGATTCAACACAGACGAAAAGGAACCCAGTAACCAAACTCTATGAGAAATTAAAAGAGTTAGGCATGTCCAGTTTGCAAAAAGGAGACTGAGGGAAGATACCACAGCAGTTTATAGGTATCTAGAATACAGCTATTCTCTTTGTGACTGAGGGCAGGACGATATCCGAAGAGATGAAATATAAGAAAGGATATTTGGGTTGAATATTAGGACAAATTCCCTAATATTAAGCAAAGAAACACTTTTCCTAGAATCTATAATTTGGATCTTTTCAAACAGAGCCAGATGGCCATCTGTCAGAGATGCTTCAGTGTATTCCTGCACCAAGCAGGGAGTTGGGTACAGTTTCTGTAACTTTCCTTCCAACTCAAACATTCAGTAATTCCATCATTCTAATCAGTCTAGGCTTGCTTGACTTCAAGATGCGAGTTATTAACAATGGAGGTGCCATAGATATAAATGATGTCTTTTTCTTAAATGGAACAAGTGTCAGTCAATAATTATCACCTGCAAATTACACAGCAGATATGGCATAATCCAGTAATAAAATGTCTGAGAATGTATTTCTCACAGGAAGATTAAAAAAAACATTTATTATTCCATAAAGCTTCTTCATTTTATTTTATAAATATGATGGGCAAACAAATGTTGCCAGTTTGGATGATTTGATGGAAAAAGAAAGGAAAAATATCTTTATAGTATATTTTGAGGCATAATGTAGCATGCACACACACACACACACACACACACACACACACACACACAAAGTGGGAGACAAGAAGTATTCTGAAACAACAGTATATGAATTAATACAGAATTCAGGTGCTAATGAAATTCTTTAAACTTCACTGAATTTGAGAAACTTTAGTGATATGTATTGATTAAAATAGTTCAATAAAGCTATCATAGAAATTAACAGATGAACATTTCTGAAGATATAATCACATTTATGCTTTCAGCAAGCATATTTCTTGGAGCTTGACCCAATTCAAGAGCCAATCTCATTAGGATGAATGAGGCTTAGTTCCCAATAATTATGTTTAGGTTGGAAGCTCTAGCTACAGTGATTTAAAATGAGTTTATCTGTAGAAAATTAAGCTCATATTTAAATGTTTTCTGGAACCAAATTCCATGTTGCATTTGTTGTACCGTTTACTTTACCAATACAAGGGCTATATTAGAAGAGGTTTCTCAGCTGCAGATGTTTGTACTGAAAAGACAAAGGTCTTGGGAAAAAAAGGATGTGGCTGGAGCGAAATGATAAGAGAGACAGGCTTATGCATCTGTAAACAGAGTTATTGATTCTACTGAACTATTATTGCATGGTCTGGGAAAATTACAAGATTTTCAAAACATCATCCTGAAATTTCAGCTTATTTTTCTTACAGAATTTCATTCCCCAAACTCCAAAAACAAAACAAATCATATTCTGATTTTATTAATCTGCCAGAGGTCTAATAATTGATATTATATGCACAGAAATATGAAAAAGCAGCTATCACTTCTTTAGCTGGTGTTGGCCTTCATATGCACTGGCTTCTTCATAAGAACCTAGATCCGTGATGGCAAACCTATGGCACGGGTGCCACAGGTGGCACACAGAGCCATCTTGCTGGGCACATAAGCTGTTGGCCAATTTACCTCCAGCTGATCATGCACATGCTATTGCGCAGGCATGCATGCACGATTGCAGAGACCAAGCTGGTCTTCGGGCTTCCGCTGTGCATGCACGCGATTGCAGCAGGAAATCCAGCTGGTCTTCAGAGCTCTCCTGCGCATGGACATGCGATTGTTCATATGTGTGTGAGTGCTTGTGTGTAGCGTGTGCATTGCTTGTGAAAAAGCTGCATGCATGAGCAGATGGTGCAGTTGCACATGCAATGCACGTTGAGGAGCCGCACGCAAGTGCGGATGGCACGCACAAAGCACGTACTTTTCGGCACTCATTAAGTAAAAGGTTCGCCACCACTGGCCTAGATTGTTGTAATACATCATCAGTAATATAGAATCAGCAGATCCAAACAGTGGAGCCATTTGGAATTAACAGATGGAAAATCTGTCATTATTATTATTACTCTGTATGTCTATGAGTTATTGTTGACTCCTGGCAACTGCCTGGACAAGTCCTTTAAGTTTTCTTACCAAGATTTTTGAAGTGATTTGCTACTGCTTCTTCTAGGACTAAGAGAGAGTGACTGACCCAAGGATACCCAACTGTCTTTGTGTGGAATTAAAACTAGTCTCCACAAGGATAGTGGAGCCACCAAATGTCTTCCAATGTTATACCCATCATTACTGTAACTGACTCCATTCTGAGGGATCCTTGATGCTCTCCAAGTTTGGTTGTTGTTGTTTTTCAGATGTTTCATTAACCAAACTAGGTAACATCGTTTGGCTAATGAAATATCTGCAAGAAAACAACCAAGTTCAGAGAGCATCAACTCTCATTTCAACTCTGAGCTATAAATATTTATTGAAGCCATCCTTTTCTTATCTTTCTCTCTATCTTTC
>JANHFJ010002142.1:102101-115710 GCA_032468195.1 Cerberus rynchops
GTCACTCTGTTGGAGCTGTGACTATAGTTTCCTCCCATAGCGCTGCTTGGTCTCCTTCACCGCTTTCCAAATGAACACACCAAATGAAAAGCAAGAAACATATTATATTTGTTCTAGAAAGCTTTCTCTTTATCACCCAAATTTGGAGTTGCTTTTTTTTAAATCACAAAAAGGATGTCTATTTTAATGAGGATGACCATTCTTCTTCTTTTTACTGAAAATAACACTAGACTCAAAATAATCATGATTTATTTATTTATTTATTTATTTATTAAATTTATAGATGTGATGATTAATGCAAATCTTCAGTAGGTAGTTGATTGCAGCAATGTTGCCGTTCAATGCAGTTTAGGGATTATGCTGATTTTGCACTTCAGGTATATGGGACTATCCCAAGAAATTTTGCTAGGTTTTACTCCCTGGCCTGCTAACCATCATCTCTAGCTCTCTGATCTAGATCTCCAAGAGCTATTTTACCACCCTGAAGGAGAATCATTACAGATATTTGCACACATCTGTAACATGGGCCAGTACATACACACACCTACAAACACACACCTACACAAATGTTTATCTAATCATATTTATTCATTCATTTCATCGGCCCATATTTCAGGTGTCATCTCAAAAAAAATGTGTGATCATTTCTTCTTTATCTTTTTAGCAATAGTAAAAGCAAATGTGCAAGAAAATGTTGCAAACTACAGTGGTTGTGTGCTACAGCTGTTCTGCAAAGAGCTTTTACTACTTGAATTCTTAGCAATCTTTTTAATTTAGGTTCTAATTACCTTTCTTCAAAGAGTCTTAATAACATGGAAAAAATTGCTTAATGCCTGCATGTCTTGTCATCTTTTTCATCTAATTATCTTATAGAAGTGCTGCCTTGAGGTTTTACATCTGCTTAAAAAGACTTGGGGTTCTAACAAGAAGCAGAGGAATAGATGCAATGAAAGAAGCCCATACAATTAAGGCTTTAATTTTTACCAGCCTGTAATTTCACGTAGCTGACAGCTGAATCTAAGCAAAAAAAAAAACTTTCATTTTTACAGACTGTCTGAAAATGAAAGATTGATCTAAACATCTTTCCTACATAACTGGAAGCAGTATCACACAAATGGATTCAAATAATTCTTGATATCGTCCATTAGTCAGCAGTGAGCAAACTAATAAAAGGAATTTGGAATTTAAAATATTTCATTGCTAAATGAATCTCCAAATCTAGAACAGCAACAAAAATCCATTTTCATATAATTTAGATTTTAGCTACAATGGACAGAATTAAATTATTTTTTTTCTTGCAACAGTCTGAAACTAGAACAGTCTAAACCAAGCGCTTTGATTTTTAACGCAGTTTAAGCAAATATTAAATTCTTATTTAGTATTATATGTGTATATTACAGCAAAATGATACAGACTGCCACTATACTTTGAAGTGGATAACAATGAAAGGTTAAAGTATGGGAAATAGAATTAGGAGTTAAATTGAGATAAAGATAATTTTTTCACTCTTTCAGGAGCCCTATTTTCTTTATTCCCAAAATATAAAAAAGCATCCTAGACCAAGTTATTTCTTTATATTACACATTATTTCACATCATATAAAAATGGGAAACTTTTTAGAATATCTTACATTATTGTAACATACTGCTGTCTTTATACAGATATGACTGAGAACAAAACACTACATCACCAGCAATATTTCAGCTAGGACTTTTAAAATTATTATTTATTACTTTTTTAATTCTACATTTATTACTTTATACATAAGTCAAACTGGCAAACATACCATACTTAATATTCCTCCGTCATCCTATTTTCCCTGCAACAACTCAGGCAGGTTGGACTGAGAGTAACTAACCCAAAGTCACCCAGCCACCTTCTGACTAAGGTGAAACTAGAACTCACAGCCTGAAACCAGAAGATTAGTATATTTGCTACAAAGGGCTCAAGTTCTTCAGCTGAAATTGTTCAAGCCCAACTTCAGAAATAAAGGAAAGAATCAGGACTATAAAAAGGTGGCTCCTAACCCTTTGTGAAAAATGTAATTTGTGAATTAGAACCATAGTGATGAGGATTTATCCAATATACTTTGGAACAAGTTCATGTCTTTTTCAAATAGCCAAGATATCTACTACTTAAAGAAATTCAGATCTATGCTAATAAAAAAATAAAAAAGTACATCTTCAAAGTTACTATATGGATAATGTAACTGACTTACCCTACAGGAATAAGTCCTTGAGTCACAACCATTATTTAGTGAGCATTCAAAGTTACAAGTTAGGAGCCATGGGGGCACAGTGGTTAAAATGCAGTATTGCTGGCTAACACACTGCTCACTGCCAGGAGTTCAATCCTGACTGGCTCAAGGTTGATTCATTCTTCCGTCCTTCTGAGGTCAGTAAAATGAGGACCCAGATTGTTGGGGGAAATATGCTGATTCTGTAAGCTGCTTATCGTGGGCTGTAAAGCACTATGAAGCGGTATATAAGTCTAAGGGCTATTGCTATTGCTACAATGCCACACTGAAAAGTGACTTATGACTGGTTTTCACACTTACAACTGTTGCAGTATCTCTAAAATCACATGTTCAGAATTTGGGTGCTTGGTAACTGGCATGTATTTATGATCGTTGCACTGCTCCAGGGTCACGTGATCACCATTTGTAACCTTCCCAGTTGGCTTCTGACAGGCAAAGTCAATGGGGAAAGCCAGATTTGCTTAACAACCACATGAATCACTTAGCAACTGCAATGACTCACTGAACCATGGCAAAAAAGAGGCATGACTCACTTAAAATTGCCTTGTTAGCAATAGAAATTTTAGGCTGAAATTTTGGGTTCAGGGACTGTAATAATTTTCAAATATATTGTTTTTTTAAATGTAATTGAACGACAGGAGCCAAAATAATTTTTGTTTCAAATAAGGTTTATTTCTCCCTTTATATGTGAGAGGAATAAAGGAGTATTATCATTTAAGTAGATAATTTTATGTATGTGCATTTAAATTAGCAAACCTCCATCATGATGTCAACAAAAGTAAAAGTATAAGTACCATAAAAGCATGATTTTCTGCTAATTATACATCTGTTCGGGACCTCTATTTTGTAATGAAATCAGTATAAGGAGTTTCAAGTGGTAAGGAAAAATAATGCTACATATCACATTTAAAAAAATACTTTAAATGTTTTGGCATCTTTGGAACTATCTAATGTGAACATCATACGAACATATTTCTTACAAAGAACGATTTGGCTACAACTTCCTATTGATACACTTTGTGACTGACCTGGATTTGCTGCCAACAATTCTGAAATAGTGCCAAAAGTCTAACCATATTATGAAACATCCCATTTCTTATAACTCAACAACCACAAAAAATTAGAGTGATGCGTAACAGCATTAATCTTACTGTCAAATTACCGAGTCTAAAAATGGAAGAGAATACTTTCTATTTAATTATCAGCTTGCAAGCTTCTCTGGAGTCTTTCAGAAATGTATGCATTTTCTATTAATACAAAGTTTTCATATGATGTCCCTCTCCAAAAATGAACATTTATACATTCTTACTAGATTAAGTTCTTGTGTTCTAAACGGTTAAATTTAATTATCACTGCCAAAGGTAAAACAATGGAAAAACAAAAAGAAAGGAATGTACCTTCTATAATATAGACACATTCTCTGTCAGGAGGATATTTGTTGGGGTAATTCGGGGAAGTGAAAATACCTCCTTCTGCGTATTTTGTCCACACTCCACACTGAACTGTCTTTTGTCCTTCTGAACTGCTTTGTTTTTCTGGAAAAGGAGGAGAAAAAGGAAGATGAGATCATGTTTTGGCTTAAACACATAATGTGCAATTACTTGCTTTCACCTGTAGCCTACTACAACTTCCTACTTATATCATAGGGTCAAAGTCTGTGTTTATTAATCCAACCTCAAAAAAGAGATCTTATTTTTCCATAGTTGCACAAGAGAGAGGAAATTCAAAGTGTAAACTTTTGGAAATGCTTTGGGACATTAAACAGGAGCTTATTAGTAGAACCTGATAAGGCAGTCAAAATTATACTGCCTACCAGAAATGGTACTTCAAAGGATTAATATAGAGTACTTGGTGGTCTTTGAGCTTGGTTTCTTTCTTGCAGAATGTTTCATTATAAAACTAGGTAACATCATCAGTGCTAGCACAGTGCCTATACCACTGATGTTACCTAGTTTAGTAATAAAATGTCTCCAGAAAACCACCAAGCTTAGAGAGCACCAAGGACCCCTCAGTTTAACAAATATTTTCTTCTATTGGCTATAAAGAAATAAAAGATATCAAACATAATTTTAAAACAACAATAACAATGGCAGAATCTGCAAGAACAGAGTACAGCAGGATAGGATGCTATGTAGTTATACCCCTATTTTTCTACCTGAAAATAATAGTGTACATGTATAACAGGTGCAAAGTTATGGTAGAAAAAATAATTACTGATATTCTCACATATAACAAAGTATCAAGATTTCATCATACTCCAGAAACTCCATTGCACTGTATGTTAAAGAAGGAATTGCATTATAAATAACAAAATATATCTACCTATACAGAATCCCCCAAATGGCATGGCAACACAACTGAAAGGATCTGATCTGATTACCAACCATCCAATCAGGAAAAGTTATGGATGACATTTTCCAAAATCAAATTAGAGAATGTTGCAATGGTAATGAGATTTAGTCACAATGTTATCTAGTAAGATGCAATTGCTAATATGGATTTCCAAGAAATTCCCGTTTGGTTTTGGTTACAAGATTTTATAAAAAAAGCAATTGGATTTCTTTGATTTGATATAATGTCATTTAAGCAATAGGGGAAAAAGTTAGTAATATGAATACAGTAATATGAAATGATTTATTGGGGAGGCAACTATATGATGGTAGTGTATTTGACTTAAGAAATATAAAGTAAAAAAAAATCCTTGGGCTGCAGGGAAAGGTGATTTGAATAAACTCAGACAATGATAATAGACTGCTCTTGCATGAAAAATTAATAGAATAAAAGTTTTGTATTAATGGAAGTTTCTAAAAAAGGAAATATTAAATATGCAATCATAAAAAATTCCAATTAGAGAGGAAAGGCGGAAATAAAGGAAGCCCATGGAGTTGTACAAAAAGCTCATAAGCAATCAAAAAGAAAGGACACATACAGAAGGGACAGGAAAGACTAATTATGAAAAAAGGACAGATACAAGAAACTCAGAATTGCAAAGATTAAAAGTGATGGCCAGAAAAAGTTGTCTTTACACACATGCAATTAAAAAGGTAGCAGAAAACTGACTGTGTAAGAAATTGTTCAGAGGTAATGTATTTCTTTTTCTCAGAAAAGGGTCTGTTTGTCCTAGGCGCTGAAGGAATCTGCTCATAGATTCTCAGATTGCATTTTGTATTTAGGAAATACTGGAAAACATGAAATGTCAGAAGCCAAAAAAGGAAAAAGAAACTATCCCTTTCTTCAAAAAGAGTAAAACTGAAGGTCCGGGATATTGGTAGATCTGTAAATCTTAGGTCAGTAGGTTGGAAAACTCTATGGCATATAAAAAAAATGCAATTCCTAGAAATTCCTACAGGAATTCCTACAGGACTGTCAAAAATACCTAATTCCTACCAGGTTAATTACAGTAAATCATGGGAAAGCTGAGGACATAATATATCTTGAATTCAGTAAAACATTTGATAAAGTACTTAACAATATTCTGACTAATAAACCAGTTAACTCTGTTATGTGTGGCAGTAGTACTAGATAAATACACATAGGCGAAAAAAATACTCAAAATATGCTCAAGGAAGAAGTAATTTATCCCTCCTAGTTTCTTGCTGTAATCCATATCTGTAAACAGGAAGGAGGATGACTTTACTGACTTTCAATCTTTATACAAGTGGTCCTTGAGTTATGACCACTTATTCAGTGACCATTCAAACTTGTAACAGCACTGAACACAAGGGGGACTTAGCCTTGAAGTTCTGGCTGTCGCAACATCCCCAGGTCATGTAATTGTGATCTCAGCCTTCAGCACCTAGCTTGTGGTTATGTCTCAATTTCTGACATTACCTGCCAACTTCCCACAAGCAAAGCCAATACAGAACTTGGCAGGAAATCAGAAATGTTGCTCACATGAAGGCTTTAATGAGCCATGAAGTCCTTGCTTAATGATGGCAACAGAATGCTGGGACTTTTGTCGCTAGGCGGTGAAGTCATGTGATTCACACTTTACTAATGTATCAATTAGCAACAGCAGTCCTAATTCTAATTGCTATTGCATTCAGAAGACAACCTATAGCCATTTACTTATTAAGAAGTTTCTTTTTTTCTTGGGCTGAGGTAGAAATTTGATTAGTTGTATTTCATAGACATATCGGTTATGTTAGATTAGGATATTTAGGATTTCAAATGTTCTAAAATAGCATCAAACATGTAAATTACTTTTTATATTATTTGCTAAGAAAGGTTCATATCTGTCTTATGTTTGCAGTTTTTAATTCTGTAAGAATCATCAATTCCGTATCTTTAGGAATCCATCTTTTAGATGAGCTGATAGGCAATACTGGTTGTATAGTAATCAATATTTAAAGTTGGCTGAGTTCACATTTCACATTAATCCAGAATGTGGTAGGTTTAGTTTTGTGATTTGTAAACCCAGATTTTGCAAAGTAGGCTTTATAGTTGAACACATGTTCTAAACCAGTCAGTTGTTTCCTCCATAAACTTTTGTGAAACAAGATTTGGCTCATTGAAATTTGTCAGATCAGAAAATTCTTGTTACTATTACTTTATATTCCAGTCGACTACTAATAGCATTTTTTTAAAAAAAGTTATCTGTGAGTTATGAATTTCATTTGTATTCTTAGCCAGAAAGGAACCGTTGGAAATGAAATGCTTGTTTTGCATCTGAAAGTAGCAGCAGCACCTGTTCATTCATATTTCCAAGCCAAGAAGCATAAATGTTTGCAATGTCACCAATCCATCTTTTTACAGAAATGTCTGCAAGCAAATAACCAAGCTCAGACAGTACCAAGGACTCCATAGTTCAACCGCAAGCTACAAATATTCTCTTCTATTTGTACTAAATCACTTTCTGTGTCTTCTGAGCTTGGCATTCAGTGATTTCATAAATGTAACCATCCGTTTACCAACTTTAATATAATTGTTGACCAGAATGTGATTGAAATGTTACTCTTATTTTAGGATCCAATTTTCAGGATCTTATTTTACCTGTTTTGGCCTCCTGATTCAAACAGAAACATGCTAAACCTGCTGCTGTATTGGAATTCAGAAAATGTATTCCTTAATTTTTGTTTAATATGTTTCAGTGCTGATCAACATTTGGAAATAAGATATCTGTTTTCAATATTAAATGTCATAGCCTGCTTTGACTATTTCAAATCTGTTCAGAATACTAAGCATTACAATGCCCCCCACTTACTAAATTGTTTGAGAAAAATGTAAATCATTTTAAGTTCTAAATATTTTTAAACAAAACCAGCTCATAGGAATATTTTCTTCTAAATACATACCTGCTCCTTTTTTTGTTGCCCCAGCCCAGTGTAGGATGATAAAACTTGCTACAACTGGAAAATAAAAAATATATTAGTTGAAATGAGAAATTAGTTAGGACAACTCTATCATTAACCTTAATCCAAAATAGGAAATGCTAAAGAAAGAACAAACAGTATATGTTTATTTATTTTACTTATTTACTTATTTTTTATAAAAACATAGTAATCCTAAACAGAGTGCCTATATATTCATAGTAAAACCATATAGCAGCAGGAATAAATGGATTTATCTTTTAAGCATGAAATATTTTGATTCATGACTGCTCAGAATAGAGATACATTGTTAGAGATACATTGAATAAGACCATTTAAATACTGTACATAACCAGAGCTGCAATCCTATGCTATTTTCATGGAATAAGTTTAGGAAAATCAATGGAATTTATTTCAGCATAAATCTACACTAGATTTTTTTTTAAAAAAACCTGGATGATACTTTATGAGCTTTCGGTATTATGTCAGTTATGTGCACACCTGATAGTTATATTTATAGTTATATAGTAGTTATATTTAATGATAGATGACATTTAACTAGCCATAGGAATATTGAATAGTATATTGATGGATGTAGCCAGGCAATGTGTCCTCCTTCATACAATTCTGAGTCATCTGATACCACTGACAAAGTTGACCAGATTGTTGATATCATAGGTACCTACAGCAAACCAAGACTGTGTCAAAATGACAACACACAAACATAATGATGAGACAAACTGACATTTTCACAAGTTTGCATTCCAATATCTGACACAGTTGCATCACTGTCATCATGATACTATCAACTGTTATCGTCACGTAGCCCAACACATTTTGGATAATCTCATTCAAATCTGGTCAAGATAACAAAATGGGTGGCCAAGTTCAAAGATGGCAGAGGTAATGTCTTGGAATGTTATTTGAAAGGTTTATGAAGCTAAGTATTTAAAAGCAGTAGATAGGGCTTCCTGTGAGACCCTATCCACCATCTGTAGACTTGATCCTTAGATCTGCAGGCTGGCAAAATCTTCCAAGGAAGAGGAAAGGTCCTGGCTCTAGGAAATAATTAACACCTCACTGCAGGAAGAGAACAGCTGCTTTTAAAAAGGCAATGGTTTGCCTTCTGCTGTGGACTCAGTGAATTAGGACCACTAAGACCTCTTCTACAATATTTTGAGAGAAGATTGTAAGAAGTTGATGGAGCATCAGTTAGAGAGAACTCTGGACGAAATGGATTATCTGGACCCCATGAAATCTGAAACCTAGCTTTTACGGAACATGACTCACTATGGCAAATCTTGGATTATGTTCCCATCCAATATCACAGTATTTGTCCTGCTGAAAATCTGAGTGACTTACCCATGGTAGCCTTCTGGGCTATCAGCAGTAGTTAATAATAGGAACACACCATTTTATTTAAGAGTAGTTCCAATCTAATTGGAGGCTATGAGAATGAGGTTGTTCTATGAGGCACTCATAGAACAACCTCATGAGGTTAGGGTTAACCCTCTCCTCTGTTTTATTCAAATTTGCTTTATATTAAGACTGTCCTTGAAGACTATCTAGAAGATTCAACTGATACAGAATGCAGCTTTCCAGTTCATACAATTCACTATCACCTCTACTGCAAATAACTGACTGGGAGTTGCAATCTAATAATAACTGGAGTCCTAACACTGAGTTTTCCAAACTAGCATGTTATCAATTGATTAAAATCTTAATACAGATTTCAGTAAATCTTATTATATAGTGTTATCTGTCTTTAATATTGTTTTTTAAAACACAAATATTTTAGCTAGTTTGGCCACTGTTTACTCTCATAATAAGGATAAAGCATTCTGAATATCTGGGAGGACACTTCAAGTCCTTCAAAATTCACTACTTGGTGCAATCTAAATGGTCAGGTATCTTGAAGATCCATTGTGACTTGGTCTACTGGACATGTATGTTGTCTTTATGTATTACTGTTTATAAGTTTCCCTTTTAATGTTTGCACTGCATTTTCTATTCCCAATGGATGCCTGTTTAAGTTCTGTTAAAACTGTTTTGGCAAATTAATTATTTTGTACATTAACTACCAATTCAAAAATTGTTTAATTTCCCCTGAAATAAATCAACAGTACTAGTAACAATAATTTCATATATCTGGCCCTTCTAATTATTTTACACTTGCTATTAAGGATCTGTAGTACCTTAATTTTATTCTGCTCTGCAGTCAGATTAATGCATAAGGGTAAATTGATTTGTGCCCAGGCTTCTGAATTAGATTTAACAATCTAGACTTCAAAACTCTGGTTAACTATAAATGGAAGTTAATATTTCTTGTTTTATGTTTCCTTATTCTTACCTAGTAGTATCCAGAGTTTTGAAGCTCAGATCTGGTAACCCTATAATGAACATACACTTTAGAAGAAACCAATTTGAAGTAGGAAGCTAGCAAAGTTGAGCACAGACAATACTTGACAAGGAGAACAAAGTAATGGTTGCATTTCTGTAGACTAGTATGTCTTTTGATATTATATTCAAAGTATCATTTTCACTGAATAGCTGCTTACTGAATATTATTTGCATTAGGATATACAATGTACAAATGACACTTGCAATCTTTGTATATAGGATTGTCTATATGTTCTTCAAAGATGTATTGTTGCAGTAAATGGAAATTACTAAGCTACAAAGCTATTACAATTGGAAATGCAAGTGCTGTAAAGATGCTCATTTACCAATATGTATTTTATGTGTAAAAAATGTTAAATTTTATCCTTATTGAAAGCACTATTGCATACATTTGCATTTTAAAACAGAGCTTCATTATTGTGAACCAATCTCAGCTTCAATTTGACAGCTTTAAAAACTGTCATTTATACAAAGCATTTAACTCTTTCTCTATTTTACATTTTGGTATTTAGTATTTCTTCAAGGTCATCCAATGAATGAATTTAATGAACAGCCACTTGAATTCTTTTTCATCCAGCTATTAGGCTTTTGAATACCATTAAGAAATACCTGTCTTAAAAGTTTCTGTGCTGTTTGCATTCCATTTTTTGCTGGCACCAAAAAACATTATTTCATTTACTTACAACAGAATCAAGCGGAGTATTTAGAAAATTAGGTGAATAATAATGCACCTACTGTTTTGAACTCCACTGACATGTTACACCAACTCAGTTGTGCCTTCATTCAGCATAATTTTCTTCTTTCCCTATTTATACAGCTATGCCAATCAAGAAATATGTGCACCTATATAAAATACAGTATATACTGCTAAAACATATCTCTGATGTTCTGTACATCATAGCATTTTTTTTTAATTTTTGACTCATGTAAGCTACTTAAAAGCATTAATTTAAGGAAATCCTAGGGAAAAATAACCTGCAGAATTTCTTCCCCTGTGTATCCACTAGTGGCTTCATAGAATTAGCTGCCCATAACTACTGGGAACTTAAATGTATCATTTATGAAGTTTCTTTAGTTACAATATTAGAATCCCATTACCACTTTTTCCTAGATTTTCCTCTCAGGGTATCTTGCAAGAGATCAACAAGCATTATTTAAAAGTGCTAGCAACTGCTAAGAAAAAGGAGGAGAAGCAATATTGAGATAACAATAGCATTTAGACTTATATACTGTTTTACAGTGTTTTACAGGCCTCTCTAAGTGGTTTACAGAGTCAGCATATTGCCCCCAACAATTTGGGTGATTTTATCAACCTCAGAAGAATAGAAGGCTGAGTCAACCAGATCTTATATAACTGATTTTGTATGGCCATAGTAGGCATTTCACTAATTTCATTACCATTTATAAATATTTGTCATCAGAAACTTGTTACATTGATTCACTTGCCACTTGTTGTTATGAATAAGGCTGAATGGAAGCTTGATAGTACTATAAAACTTACAAATTCCTCCATTTGTAATATTAAAAGATAAATCACTGATAAGAGGGGGTCAACCTATTATCCAAAGCACCTTAGGACATGACAAGTATTACTAGATGAAACTTGTCAAGGAGAACCAACCTAAAACTAAGAAGACATTTCCTGTCAGTGAGAACAATCACTCAGTGGAATGGCTTGCCTGCAGAAGTTGTGGGTGCTCCATCATTGGAAGAAGAGATGGACAATCATTTGGTATAATCTCTTCCTGAGGTAGGAGGTTGGAATAGAACACCTCCAATGTCCCTTCCAACTATGGTTCAAAGTTATGTTGTTTTGGTTTTGAAGAAGTCCTTAGCCCTAAGAGGTTATTGTCCCTCAATTATCTACTGTTCACATTTTTCCTCAAATCACTCAAACCACTGCAGGTACTTCTAGGATTCTAACAACTTCTGTCTTGCTATTTTATAATCTAAAACTCAAATTTCCTTGCCTTCCAATAGTATCCTAACAGCTAAAGTAGTTTTCTACTTTAAAAAAAGACTTAGTTTATGCTTGGTCAATTTTGGTCCACATATGGTCCTCAGTAATTTTTGGTATTACCTGCCATCTCGTTATTTTATTATCCTCCTTGTAAAATGATGGAATCACAGCATTTTGTCATGCATAGTTCTTGTTCTTTTAATAGTTTCAAATTCCTACCTTGGTATTGTAGGGGTTATAAAAAGACAATAAACCGTGCAGATAAGAAATACCTGTACACAGATACTGCTTCCAGCATGTTGCCAAATATGGCTTTAGGAACAAAAGGATTTTCCACTGTTTTCTAGGATTGAGACAATGTATGAATAAACTACAGAACTAATCACTGTTGTGACTAATCTTGGACTGGAACACCAGAGTTCTAAAGCCTGTTTCCACCATAATGGTGATCTGTTGACTTTGCACCCTGACCTTGTGAGTTTTACATTCTGAAGTCCAACCAACTTCAAATTATTCCTTCAGCTTTTAGCCTCATATTGGAATTGCCCATGCGTGCCCAAATCAATGCACATAGTTCTATTGGTTGTCAAAAAGTTGAGAGAACATATTCTGAGTTAAATATTGTTTGTTTTCTATTTCATAATACCAACATAGCCCACTTTTCTTTGAAAGAAAAGTTTCGTTTTGGAAGTCAGCAATATATTCTGAGACAAACACAACTGAATAATAAATTGATTGAACAAAAAGGTTTCAGTCCTATCAAAAATGTATTTAGTAAGAAATACTGTAAGGGGAAACTCTGCTATTAACTAAATGCATTATTTATCTTGGATTTCCAAAACACTTTAAAGAAATTTCAGGGTATTGAACTTATATCAGTACATTTAAGAAACAGAGAAAATGTTGTATTTAGACAGAGGCCATGGGGAAGGGAATATACTTCAACTACTGTTGTCATTCTATTTATTTTTTGTTCCTAAACAATAGCTGCCACCATATATTAACTCTTTAAATTTTATTTTAAATAGGCAGACTGAGCATATATTTCCACAATTCCAAAAGAAGAAATAGAAAACCATGATTTATATGTTCTTTCAAAGACAGATTTTGACATTTACGCTATGAATTGGGAGCCTTCAAATAGAGAACTTTTTGTATTACCAATCAAAAGCCATTGAGTTTTCCTACTCCCTTCTCCTTCTCTGTTTAGTGAATGATCTGTGGTAAGAAAAGGAAGTTGAGGTGAGAAAGCAAAGAAAGTCACAAACAAAATTCTATAATCCAGCAACCTTGTCTGGAAACATCCTTGTTGAAACTACCTTCTGAAAAAAATCATAAACAATATTAAAATATATACCCCCTCTTTACTAAAGTAGGAAACCTGTGGTCACTTATTCATGCCTAACTCCATTCACTGATATGAATCAAATTGATGCTATAAGCCATGAAGTCAAACCTGTTACATTCTTAATGTTTCAAATCTTATCAGCAATAAGCATCATGGCTTTGTAGTCCAAAATATCCAGAAATATCTGTTTGCCTCCTTTATTTATTTATTTATTATTCGAATTTTTATACCGCCCCCTCTCCCTAAGGACTCAGGGCAGTGTACAGCAATTAAAAACCCCATAACAAAAACTAAAAACCAATTAAAAGAATTAAATAGCTGCAAATTAAATTAAA